>JASANF010019479.1:0-30777 GCA_030248245.1 Trissonchulus sp. WLG1_4
AAGTCATGACACTTAACTAAGTTTGTTCGTCTCTTTCCTGCCTGGCACAGCATGGAAAATGTAGTTGAAAATGCTAATCTCAGCCATGGCATCATCAATCTGGCACGCTGTAGTGACTGATGCAGATTCGCAGACATAGTGTGGAATTTTGGGTAAACGCAGCGTGGAAGCGTACAAAGACCCGGATTCTTACTCGTGTTCGCAGTTGGCGCTATTCTGAGGTGCGCATGTACATGTGCGCTATACACAGTCTCTATCCCTCGACCCTCATGTACCCTATACCCCAATATACGTAGCAAAGCAAACAAATGCCCTCAGGTGCTATAGGCGTTATTAAATTAGGACTAACGGTTGTCGCGCCTGTGATGTGCTATCGTTTGCTGTTTGCGCTCTATAAAGCCAAGGGGTGGACGCGGGTCGAAATTTTCGACCCGCGACCCAACCCAACCCGCGGCTCGACTCTCGTGGGTAACCCGCGACCCAACCCGCGCCGTAAAACCCGACCCGCGACCCACCTTGACCCACCACTCTATAACCATAACGTACATTATACAGGGGCGTGTAGCCAGGATTTTGAAAAAGGGGGTTGCACCTTGTCCACTTTTTTGCTCACTTGTTTAAACTCACTATTGCGGGGTCTGAGGGCTTCAGCCCCCAGAATCCAATTATATTTACACTTATTGGCGAAGTGGCTTACATAACAAAATGTAAATTTGGTCATTTAAATTAAATAAACTAACTGTTGCGCGGATCTAGGGGCGGCAGTCGTCAGAAAAAAATGGATGTTTTTTGAATTTTCGGACAAATTTGGTCAACTGGAGACGTAATCAAATAAATGTTCCGACAGGTAAATTAACAAGCACTTCTGTTGACGAGCGCACATATTTGCACATGACGACAGTGAGTATTATTTTACCGTATCGGTAAAATTAGGCGCGGCACGCACTAAGATTTTTGCAAGTAGTCCTTCTATTTTGATTGTACAGCTTACAGTTGTTAAGCAGAGTTTCCTTTATTCGAGTCTGAATGTATCGCAACTTCACAAGAATTCGGAAGTTTGGCAGTACTAAAAATCTGCTCGACGATTACGTCTTACGCATGTGTAAGTACATACTATTTAAAAATTTACTGGTTATTTAGACTGCTAACCTATGACATGTGTTTTTATCATGCAAATTTGGAAAAAACAAAAACATTGTACACTTTCGCGGTCCGAAAAAATGCAAGAGACGATGGGAATCGAACCTACTATCATGTGTTTCGTAGTCACACGCCTTAACCATTAGGCCATAGCCCCTTTGAATGATGCGATTAAAATTGTAACTAATGGTTTTTTAAAGAGTATCGGTGTAAAAAGGGTTAAGTAAAGGAATGTCTTGAAAGTTGAAACATATTTAAAGTCGAATTGATAGATAGATATCGATTGTCAACTGTTATGGTGAGACACGCACACACAACCACTTATCAC
This sequence comes from Trissonchulus sp. WLG1_4, assembly GCA_030248245.1. NCBI lineage: Eukaryota > Metazoa > Nematoda > Enoplea > Enoplida > Ironidae > Trissonchulus > Trissonchulus sp. WLG1_4. The sequence continues at coordinate 1,469 of JASANF010019479.1, forward strand.
ACACACACACACGTTAGACACACGCACACAACGTGTGCGCTTCGAAATGCACACAAAACTTGCTGCGTGGAGCCAGCCGGTGATTCTTGCAGATGCAGGCTTCAGTGATGCACTGAAACTGAGCATGATTTACATGCATTTTCAGTTTCAGTGCATTAACTGAAATTAGTATGCACGGCCGCTGAGGCGGCCGCGCAAAAACAAAAGGTGGGAACTTCATATCAGACGTATATTACACAAGTAAATACAGCATTATGTACTCTAGTAGACATGCACATAAAGGCTTTCATGAAAGTTAATAACAAGGAATAGTAAGCCACAGAGTTTGCAGGGGTCCGGGGGCGGCAGCCCCCAGAAAAAAAATTTAGAATTTTTTGATTGTTAGACCAAATTTTGTCAATTGGAGACGTATCAGAAACTTTTTTGGTCGGGCTATAAAAACCAAGGGGGGACCCTTGTCGACAATTTCTAAAGGTTCCCGTTTTCGCGGGTCGAAAAAAATTTTTTCGACCCGCGTAGCCTGAAGTGGGTACCCGCGAGTCGACCCACGGCTCAAATTTTCCGACCCAACCCAACCCAACCCACGGGTACCCGCGGGTACCCACGACCCGCGTCCACCCCTGATAAAGCCCCTGCTATACTTCACAAAAATCTCGAAGCGCTTCAATTGATAGCCCTCAAGCTATGGCCCTATGCTTATATGGCATTCTGTGCTCGCTTACACGGTTCGTTACCTAATTTCGTGTTCCATAAGGAGCATTTATTTGAGGACCGAGGTATAAAAAAGTAGAACACTATTGAAGATCTCATTTCAGAATTTAGATGGCAAACTACAGATTTGGGAATTGTGAAAGTCTAAATGCGGTCAAAGGCGATACTTCTTTAGTGATCATATGTATATAGTTAACAGTTCGACCCTCAATTATTGCTGTTTTCTGTTAAAAACTTACTCTACTTTTGTCTGCAAAATTTGAAATTGGTGGACCATTTCCTTGTCAAAATAGAGATCTGAGTGCTGAAATCGCAGGTACATAAATACGGCAACTATCGTTTTTTTTGGCCAGCAGTGAGAAAATTGTAATAATTCAGCGCCGAAACGAAAGTAATCAACTGCTTCAGGTTGCTTTCCATGCATGACAATCAAAGTACACTGAACGCGAAGCTGAAGTAAGATTTGCTGGTGAAACATGCATACCGAATTTTCACTCAGTAAAGAAAGCTTGCCCCGTTTTTGGGCCTACTTGGGTCTATGTTTGTTTTTCATACATGCGATTGCGGTATTTCTCTGTTCTACTACATCTCGTGCACCTGACCGCCCAGCACTGGTGAGTGTCCGGAGCAGGGTTGGCAAGTCTCTGGTTCGCAACCGAGACCGAGACCGCGACTGCGAACCCGGTTCTTGAGGCCGAGGGAGAGCTGGTATGAGTAGGCCTAGCGTAAGCAGATGTTAATAAGCGTAGGTGGGTAGAAAGAAAGAATTGAGAGTCCTCAGGCTTGTGTTCAGTAAAACGAAGTCAGTTTCTTATTTCTGGCACAAAATTGAGTTTCCTCTTTCTTTCCAAATGCTCTTATAGTTAGTAGCCTTCATACCTAAACGCTCATTTTGAATATCTTTAGCAAGTTGCATAATTTCGTAGCTGTTTTTCTAAACCTAGTGTGCTGCTGTCTGGATCTAGACGGCAGCATTTTTTATTTTTGAGTCAGACGAAATTTCAATTACCTTGTAAATGTGGACTGCGGCTTTTTATATATCTTCTTTTTTATATAAAACAATTTAGCATCAGTCTAATTTTATTTTGAAAATTGAGCTATAATTCAATTTTGTTGGTATCTTCTCGGTAGAACTGAAAAAGATAGGAGTACTTCGCAGATTTTCAAATTTACAGACTTAGATTAAATAGCCGGTCTCCAGGAAGTTAACTTTCTGTCTGACCTATTGAAGAAGTTGAAGTATATAAATGCTCGTTCTGAACCGAAGTTTATCTTAGTTTAAGTGTAGTGTCGCGAAAGCAGTCTTTGAGTTTTCTAATCTGTAAGTGTGAAATATCTGCATTTGTTACCTTTGTATGTAGGTATGTATGTAAATTTGGTTTACCAAAAAAAATGTAGAAAAATTTTTTTTAAAAACTTTCATATCATATCCAGGCACAGCGCGTACTAGTTTCATGCACTTGGGCTTCACGTGCCTGTGCTAATGATTGCTGAGTGTACGCTACAAAGTATTATAATTGTTTTGAAATAACAATGCAATAATTGCACGCCTACAGCAGTGCAATAACTTGGTTATACTGCACGCTTGAATCCAGCAGCGTGCACGTAGTTATTGACGTTAGTTTATTACACTGTTTTTTTGCAGGCAGTGATGCTAAGTCCGCCACTGGGCAAGCCACCGGTGGTCCGTGTGACATCGGCCCAGAGTCAACGGTCGCTGGCCACAACTCTTATTCAGCTGAGGTGCACTGATTGGGCCTTGTTTATCTTTTCTATGCTCACGGGCTCATTGTTGATTTTGCTGCAAGCAGTCACACTGAGCACTGATCACTGGGTCACGGTGCACGAACCATGGGTGATCAACAGTCTGGGGGAGGAAAAGGTTAGCTATAGGTCCTTTAGTCAGCTACATTGCGTCACATCGTGCTCGTAGCTGACTGCTCTAATGTTTTTCCTGTCGCTACTCAAGTATTTGGTTATTTGGATGTGGGTCAGCTCGGCTGAATGAAACCCTTTGATTTGGTTCACTCGTTTTGTTTTGGCTTTGGTGAAATAATGTGGGTGTGGTTAAGCCAGGAAACCCTGTTGGTGTGTTGATTGATGTACGGCATGCTACGTGTGAAGATCCTTCCTCCTTGAGGCATCGGGTTAATCACGTGACCATCAGTACCTATCAAGTTTGGTTCCAGCGTCGCAAATATGTTAGAAAGCTGCTGTACATAGTATATAATTGGGACCTCAAGACTTGGCGGTTGTGGTGTAATGGTTAGCATTAACTGGCCACATGGCATTATGTAGTGGTCATGAGGACATTTGCAAGCTGTTGATCACATGGTACGGTTCAATCTATAGAAAATCTATACGGGTATTTATGGAGAAGCTGGGGCAATCGACGAATGTTTGACCATTGACTGGGAACGATCACGGGGTTGGTGTTGGTTGGATGGAGATGTTTGGAAACAGCTTGTGATGGCGATGTTTCAGGCATAATATTGAGAGTCACTTTGTCGCCGTAGTTCTGAATTTAGTGTAAAACTTGACTATTTCCTCAGGTGGTTGTGGATCCTATTTTTAGCCGTTCCTTGCACTATGAATGCACAGTGTTAAATGTTTTAGCTATAGCCTGCATGTTTCAGGAAGTGGGTCTGGTCGCTTTTGTCACTGGCTACTGGCGTGTATGCAAAAACAGATTTGTGCCACCAGAAGGAAATCTATCAGATGCTGCAATAAGACATATGAGTGAGTGCTCAGTGTATTTTATTTGTCGTTTTATGGACGTGATGTCGGTTAGGGCAGAATATCAAGAGTGACAAATCCGGGGTCTTTGCAAGTAATATGCAGTTGTGTTGTGTATGTTTTTTAATGTAGATACGTACACTACGCACAGTACCGAGAAATAGTTTCTCTTCGTCTTCGAAAAGACGAAGATGCGAAGGGTCTTTGCGACTGCCTGTTTCACACAGAGTGTATTTTCGAAGGCCTTTTCCCCATGAAGTTTTTTTGGGGTTACCCACGCGTCCCCATGCGGATTTTCGTGGGTACGCACGCAGCGGGACTCTCATGGGGACATGTGATGTGCATCCCCTCGGAGATCCCCATGAGAAAAACGGTTCACACGAGGCAGTTTGTAAAGCAGGCCTTTCTTATACTAGAACACATGAAAGATTAGATATATAATTTTGAAAAAGTCCTAGACGGGATGAAACAGTGGCGTAAATTTTGAAAACATAGTTGCAGTCCTGGAAAAACTTCAATAACTGAGTATCAAGCGTCGTGAGAAACTTTGTGACTCACATGAAAATTGATTGGCCACTACGTGTGAAACTTTTTGAAAAACGTTCATACTTCATACAGCGAGAAGCGAAATTCCTTCAAGGGGTTCCATGGTGATTCCCTTGAGTTCCCGCGTGTCCCCCCATGCGTCTCCTTGTGAATTCCGTTCGCCCCGTAGGGATCCTTATGTGGGACACGTGAGATCGCTTGTGGTTCCCCTTGAAAATCCACTCCTTGCAAAACAGGCTTTCGAGAACTCGAAAGTAAAGCTATGTAAGCTAATGCTAAAAATACATAGTATGTATTATGTAGTAAAGCTCAGGCGAAACTTGACGTGCATACGCGCGAAATACGTATGCTGCGTACCCACGTTTACTCGTATCAAGAGGACATAGTAGGAAGCATTGTCACTCTTCCCTATTCTAGCTAATCGGCTGGAACGATGCTCCGAGAGAAATACATAGCCCTATTATGTCTTACCTGATTCCGGGGGGAGGGCGGTGGTGAACCCCTGTAGAATCAAACAAGACATGTCTTGATTCCAGGGGGAGGACCCCTTCAAATCAGGGAAGTGTCTTGATTTATTTATGGTTTTAGGCGAATTCAATGCTACCTGCGCCTCCAATAATATATTTGGTTCTAATGATCAAATTGCTGCCATTTCCAAAGCTATACCGGATATTTTAAGTACGCAACTACATAGTATGGTTTAAGGGCTTAGACATAGTCTGGACTAAGTCTTCAGAGACTGCCATTATGCGTTCCTGTGTTATTTTATCAGAATTTTTGTAATTGGAATTTTGAATAGAAAGTTCACAACGTGATGTTAACGTATGCTTGTAAGGATGGAATGCATAAAGAGTCTTACTTTAAAACCAGTCTATTTCTATTTCAGTAATTTAGAACATCGTAACGAAAAATTCTACACGTATTACATAGGTTAGAACGTTGCCCTTATTAGACTGCGTTTAGCAAGACTGATCTAAGGCTGCCTTTATGCATTCCACCCCAAAAGTTTCACAAACTAGTTTAGGAGTAATTCTGTATAATAAGCAATCTTAAATATTATCCTCATGTGTAGAAAGAAGCATTGGAATGTTAAGGCAGTTGAACTACGCTTTTAGGTTCGGTTGAGTCTATTGTGCACGGGCCCAAATGAAACTGACTTTATACTTTGTACCCTAAGTTTCTGAATTGATAATGTTGTTTATGGCAATAACTTTGTTCTCATGAACGTTGAAATAAAACAAAAGAACGAAACATACCCCGTGGAATGCATTAAGGCATTTTAGCTCAGTGTTGCGAAACGCGGTGTATTAAGGACACTATTCTAACCTATGCAATACATGTGGATTTTTCGTTACAATGTTCTATTTTACTGCAATAGAGCGTCTTAGACTGGTTTCAGCGTTAGACTGGCTTTATGCATTCCACAGGCAATGTGCTAAGCTTAAACTGTGACTGTTATGGTTACGGTTGTATTTATACTGTATTTAGCTCGTATTCGTTTCTCTGCCCTGGTGCACGTATCCAGTCTTGGTCTGACTACGGCTGCGACCATTCTCAGTTTTTTGGGTTACCAGTCCCGTGATTCTAGGACTATCACCAGTGGAGTGATCTATGTCTTATCAGGTATTTCTAGGTATAAGGCTGACATACTGTCAAGTGTCAACGTTGATTGGTTGAATCAAGAGTACATAATAGCGTCTTACTCTATATAGAAGAAGAATGAGACACTCTCCAACCTGCCTGTGTTCTAGCAAAGGCAGATGCGCTGGTGGTTTTCAGGCTACATGTTGACATTTTGTGCAACATTTGGCTGCCCAATCAGAAGCAAGCTCCTATTCTCTGATTGGCCAGACGCCTGTGCACGTGCTCCAATTATAAAACGAGATAAGGATAAAAGGTTAATAACTCATTATTCATTTATAGTCTCTTGCAAAAACATTAAAAAGGTTCGCACATACCTTTGGGGATATTTTGGCAAACTTTCAGCGAAATTGATTGAGAAACTTTTAAGAAATTCAGAAAAGTTTATATCTCAAAAGTTTCTCAATCAATTTCGCTGAAAGTTTGCCAAAATATCCCTGAAGGTATTTGCAAACCTTTTTTAATATTTTTGCAAGTAGACTATGAATAAATAATGAGTTATTAAGCTTTTATCATTATCTTAATGCTTATCAACACATCAGCGATCATATACCAAAAGGTGTTACACAGAGAATCTACGCGCTGATTGGCCAGCCACATGTTGCACAGAATATCAACATGTAGCCTGAAAACGACCAGCGCATCTGCTTGTGCTAGAACACAGGCAGGCTGGAGACTGTCTCACTCTTCTTCTACATAGAGTGAGACGCTATTATGCGGTTGAATCAATTTTGTAAATTTTGACTGTATTTATTAACATTATTAAGAGATGACTGCAATTCAAATCCATATTCTCGAAAGAATATTTGCATAATGTGAACTTCCGTTCGTACTTCTTAAGTACCTAATTTCGAAATTGTTTTTCTGAGCTTGCTAAGAGCAATCAATCAATAGAAGACCAATCTGTTCTAGCCAAACGTTGTTTTTCTGTATAACAAGCTAAAGACAGCAAAACTAAAGACTAAGGACCAAACGTTGTGTAAATAGCACACCAGAAATAAAATGTCACTAAGGCTAAGTGCATAGCTAAGGCATTCGAAACCTACATACATAGATGGACATATGTATCTATCCGTCGGTCCAGCTGTCTTAGTTGTTCCTCTTTGTTGTTTTAGGTCTGGGAATGTGTTTGGCTGTGATGGACTTTATATGTGTTGTGGATGACGAAATGAGTCCCCGAATCAAGAATACCCCTGACGGAGAACCATCCTCCTACACATACACATACGGTGCGGATAGCTTACTTGAATTCTACAGCTAGACATACCTTTACGTTAAAATGACTTTCAATAATGTTGGTTTAGTGAAACTGGTCTTATTTTATCATTTATCAAGTGCAGCACTGGAGCCTGTAGCAAGTAACATAATTATGGTCAATACAAACGCATTAAATATCTACCCGCTCTGCATACCTAACCAAATCATGTGTTTTGCATCAAATTAAGTTCACCATTGGATAATTTAGTCCTAGAGTTATGTAACTTATGCATATAATTCTTTACTTGTTCAATTGACAAAGGCTAACTTTTTTTGTTCTAGGCTGGTCGTGCTATGTGGGAATGATGGTTTTTCTCGGTCTACAAGTTTGCAGTCTTTCAAACGTCTTCCTTTACTTGCGTCGTTATCCCACTCTGGAGGACAAGCTAAAGATAGTGCCTGGACTCTACGATCGCTATAGACGATTGAAGCAAGCCGCGGAGGCTCACTTAGACACACCGCCCAGTCGAAAGTTCTCCCCAGCTTCCAGTGCCAGAAGACGTGGGAGTCGGGCCAGTATGATGTCTTACAATAGAGGATCATTTTTGGTGCCGACGCCTGGAGAAATTGTATATTTTACTGAATTTTAAACCAAAATTTTGATCTTGAATTTGTGACTGGGTGGTTTTTATAAAGGTTGTTTTGCTGAATCATAAATCTATGTACATACGTATATGTTTTCATATAATTTGCACGTATTATGGAGGCTAATTTCATTACGAAATATTGTTTGATTCATTACGAATTGAGTAGATTTTGTCAAACCGTAACCGATGGTCGTCATTCTTGCAAAAACAGAAACGACTTGCTAAAGATTTGAAATTCCAATCAAGCTAAGACCATGGTTCAAGAAATTCTACGACATTCATTACTGATAATGCATTAGGTACATTCGTAATGAAATTGTGTCCAAATCATGTATATGAAACCATACGTAAAAAATTATGGTTTAGCAAAACCACCGTTTTTAAATCTACGCTTATCCTTTCTGTGTGCCATAACAAAGTCGCATTGCCGCATGTGATGCTAGACAAATTTAGTTCTTCAGGTCGGCCATATTCACTTCATTTTTCTTTTTGATCTTCGAAAAACACGTACATATCTCGTTTGATTTTTCAACAAATTACCAAAATTTGCACAGCAGTTAAATTCCTGACTCGCAGCGGATAAGTTTCTGTGAAAGGGCGTTGCGTCATTTGTGCGCCTCTGAAGTTTTTCTGCTAGTGTAATTTCCCATTTCTGTGCTGTTTAGGTACATATCTAATGTTACTGTAATGTCGTCCATTCTTGCTTGCCTCAGTCAGATTCCAATAGCCATAAATTAGAACAATGATTATTTACATTATATAAACTTAGGGATACACAATAAAAAATTTTTAAAAACTGGGTAAATTACTGTTTATCCGCCGACCGCTATACTAGAAGTTTATCGCAGGTTAGTTTCAATACTTTTCCCGTTAAAATTGAAATTTTTGGAATACATAATTGAAAATTGCAACAGTTATTAATTAACGAAAACATTGGTCGCGTTTTATCGGAACTAAGTCTACCTGAAACTTTTGAGAAAATTGACAAAAATGCTAATTTTCACTTGTACGGGTGGGTAGCCCGTAAAGTGAAGTAAGCGAAAACGATTACAAAACTCTTTTATTTGCCGTTAAGTCATGCTAATATCGCAGGGTCTCGACTCTATTAAAAGTTATGGAGCCTTGACACAATTGCTAGCGGGCGGTTCACACGGATCACATCATGTGTGAACAAATCTCAATGCTTTGCAGTTAGGCAAAAAATTTCTAAAGTTTTTCAGTTGCAAAATTTTGTTGTTAAACTATAAATTATGTCAGCACAAGGAATGGTTGAACCAGTCTAAACTAGACCCACTAGACTTGTTATTAATTGATAACAAAACTACTAATGGCGCAGGAATCACTCATCAGCTGTTTGTAGCACATGCACTGCGCATGAATGGAATTGTATTCTCATTGCTTTTTAATCCAAGTCCAATTTGACACGGCGCAGGAATGGGAAAGTGCAACAATAGGACACTTAGAAAAGTGGATATGGTTGATTTTCATTTACTCTATGTGCATTAATTATTTGTAAGACTGTAACTGTACACATCTAGATACTTATACATAAAAAGCATAACTTTTGATATTAAAATAGTTTAGATTGTTCGGTTGCTATGTTGACTAAAATGCCATGATTCAGTTATGACTGCCTAATATACTGATATCTATGTATATATGTATAATGGTTAGTCATATCTGTCAGCATGAGCTGAGATACATGAGTCTAAAATTCAGATGTGAATCTATGAATGTACATGCTTGCGCTGCCTTAATTGTCATAGTATGCATGACTAATGATATAATGGTAATTTATATCTTTGTTTCGTGATTAAATTGAGCTACTGTACACTTTGAGTGCTTAGTGAATCAACAATGAATAGCATGGCTTTACATTGCTATTCAGATCTGTGTTTTTTAATTAATTTGTATTACATGCCTCACGATCAGTTACAACTTTTCAACCAATCAAAGCTACATCATTTAACTAGGTATATTCACCAAGACTGCGGTTTTGTTCTGTCACCCACACACATTTGCCAGTTTTCACAAGAAACAGTTTCATCGCATGACAAAAAAAGGAACATTTTGCGCAATAATATATATCCTTATTTGAACACTGTTTTTGTTTGATCTGAAGACGTTTCATGTACACAACATATTGGGTAGGTGTACCACCTATGTACTCTTTGCACAAACTATGTAAAAAAACTCGGGGAGTTTAGTGCAGTGGGTGTGTTCTGGCTTGTAGAATTGGAGGTCCTGAAGTCGTTTCCACATCACGCCGGTGTTTGCACACGCTTGCTGAATTTTAGTAGCTGTAAAAGTGCGGAGTAAAGGCGATGAGGAAACAATTGGAAAATTGACATTTTTTCAGATCAATATTTTTGCGCGAACATCAAAAACTGCGACGTACATACTAACTTTAAAGACGGAACCGTGCCTTCCTAGGATTATGAGATGTTAACATTTCAAACTGACGCATGTGCAAAACCTTAAGATGCTAGAAACGTTTTCAGTTGCATGCTTAATGCTGATGATTGAATCTACAGAAGAAGATCCGTGTGGCGTGTACTTTATATTTTGAAGGATGAGGGATCGAATCTAAATATTGTGTAAGTACTACATTAATTAGTTTATTGGAAAGTTTTTAGGATACAGCTAATAATCTTGACTCACAGAATCTTAGCGCTAACACTGTTCTGTAAATCTGTACCAAAAAACCAGTTGGATTGTGTGTGCCCAAACAAAAACAAATGCATAGTGTATTTTAAAATCACGGGTCAAGAACAGGTCACGGGTCGACATGTTTGGCGCGGTTTAGCTCGTAGGCTGCCCACGAGTGTCAACGTCAAGCCACTAGTGTTTGTGACCGGCCGCGAAAGCTGCTGGCCGGCTCCGGCCGGCGGCTGGGCCGGCGAAGAAGTTCGGCCGGCTGTGACCGGCCGGCCGGCCGGCGGGAGCGGCCGAATTTTTGGATAAAACCAATTGATCCAAGTCCAGAGTGTCATTTTGGCATAAACTTAGCCTGCCGGATTGTTATGCCGGCCTAATTTTGTCAGTCGGTTGAATCTGGTTGGCCGGCCGGCCTCCCGGCCGAAAATTCCGGCCGGTCACAAACACTACAAGCCACGGGGTAGGTTGGGTCATGGGTCAACCCCCGTGAGTATACATACATATGTATCCTGTAAACCATCCTATAAACGAAAATATGTAGGACTTCAATATTCAGATTCGATCCAGCCTCCTTCAAAATATATAGTAAACGGATCTTTTTATGTAGATTCAATCATCAGCAATACGCATGCAACTGTAAACGTTTCTTGTTATCATTTGAAAGTTTTACGCATGCGTCAATTAAATTTCATGTTTCATATGCGTTTCATTGGTGAGCATTCATTCGCTCGACTTTCAATTGCTGGACTCGTTTTCATGTTTTCATGCTTGCCATTCTATGTGAAAACTTAAATATTTTAAAACATCGCAGTGATTTTGCAAAATTTTGAAAACTACAAGTGTCATCTGAAATACTGAGACCACCTTATTGCAGGTCTCAGTTTTTCTACAGAGACCGAGACCGAGACTGCCAACCCTGGTCAATTTGAAATGTTGCCATCTCATAGCTGTAAATAAGCATGAGCTTGCCCAACAGGTTTACTACGGTGGTCTTAAGACAAATTATTATCTTAAGATAATGTATACTTAGGTATATTCTGTTTTTTTTTCTATAACCAGTTGCTGATTAGCTCCGTTGATGTAGTTTTTAACAGTCAGACCAGCTTCAATACAGTAAAGGTATAGCTCTGACATAGGTAATAGACGATAGACCTTCAAAAAAATGATAGTAAAAAATATTCTACGAACTATGTAGACAATTTTTATTTGTTTAATATCTGCAATGAAACGCCTTTTAGCCAAATTAAGTGTTAGGTAGTTCACTGTGCCAGGGTTTCGTGTTCCAAAAAGAACCTTTAGGACAGCTTGATTTATGTATATTTTTTCTTCCCTCACTCTTACATATCCTCAACGTAAAAAATAGTATAAACAACGTTGACATTCAACAACCGTTTCGTATAGCTTGGGGCATAATTTGTCATTGCACAAGAGTTTTGCAGTTAGTAATATTGTTCTTTGCTGTTAATTACATTGTATTTACTATCATCTACAAGCGCATTCTAGCGTTGCACCATCCCAGGAGTTTTTAAAACGGGTCGCAGTCACCCCTGACACTACTTTACGCACATTACAGTAAGACAGCAGTACAGTGTAAACTGTATTCGGCGGCAGGTGCAAGATGTGCGCTATAAAATTCCAAGACATTTGCCAAGACACGTTTTTATAGGATACTCATTTTGTATGCACACTAACACAGTTTTCAGTCATCTGGAAGAAAACGGGGGTATCGTACAGTACGCGTTACATAGAAATAAAGCGCTTTAGCTACGTTTATTAAATTAAGCAGTTAAACTCTGTTTCTGCATTAAGTTTTCATTTGTTAGTCTGTATTGGTCCATGCATTACTTAATTATTTTTTATTTTTTATAACATAGTTTTTTACGGCTCATTGAGGCAAAAGAGTATAAATAAGTCCTGAATTTTGATGAATTACAGATGGGCCACGCGTCAGTCCTAAGGACCGCCTACCGTTCTTTCCACCCAAGAAATTGTGTGAGTGTTCAGTGGCTTGGTCATTATTTGCAGGAACCAATCACAATTGTCACGTGACCAATATCCTACCATCTTCTATGGAGTGAAACACTATTATATGTACTCTTGATTGTACTATACGGTGCCTTTCTTATGCTGTCTTAAAACCGGCTTGCTTCTAACCTGTTATCAGCTACATATATAACATAAAATTTCTTCGCCATTTCATTTAACGTTTGTTGACTATCATAATGCTTGCAGCTTATTCGAGCGTTTCCACATAACTTTTCTTGGTGCTGACTGTAGCCAAACTTTTCGATTTGGCTTGTATTATTTTTTGTTCCGCTGGATTACACTACGTTTCACAGTTATTTTGACTACCATGCTTTCTCTGGAAATGCTTATTTTACTGTTTCTTCCCTTGTTTTCGGTGAGTTTCTTATATTTTATTATATTTTATTGATTGATGTTTTTGCGCTAAGTTTGTTTCACTTATGTTAAACAATTTGTTTGTTTTTCTAGCTTTACCTGTTTGTTATGATCTGCTACCTGTAACTTAGAATATGGTACATACTGGATCAAAAACCAATAGTTCTCCTACAGCTACACTCAAGAATTCTCTATTTTTAGTAATTTAGGTAAAGTAGTGTTTGCGCCTAAAAGCGGTGGTGGATGATAACTTTATGGACTTTAATTGTTTAAAGTGTGGTAAATCACGAATTACATACTCTGAAATTCGTAATTAATTGACAGCGCGAAAATATGAAAGGGTCTGGACCCTGGACGCTTGTGTGTAACGGCAGCACTGTGTGTACTGTAAAACTGAAGTTATGTAAAGTATTTTCGTGGAAGAGGTTTGGAAGTAATTTATTCTGGCTCTAACTTAAGCTAACTTAAGCACGCCTGACTTGACTCTCTTGTTCCTTCGCAAAATCTGAAGTATTTTTTGTTGTAAAAAATCTTTTTTTTAAATTCGCATATAAGTAAAGCTGCTACTCTCAGTTTTTTTAGGTTCCACACAAAATTTGAGGTCAGGTTTTCTTCAGAAACATTTCATTTTATCTTATTTTTCATTCCCAATTCCAACAAAAAATATATTTCAATTGGCCAAATTGTTGTCCATATTTTATCGATATGTTTAAACGGAGCGTTATCAAAGATGCGGTTGACTCATTTTTGCGTTTCTTTTCCATATTTTTCTATCTCTAGTTTTCTGATCGTGACCAAAAAGAGTCATTTATTGTCCTTCGTCCAATTCATTAAATTTGGGTTAACATTTAATTGCTGTGTTTACTGGAGCATGGCTTGACGCTTTCTTAGGGCAGTAAATTAATGCGATAGCCGAAAGGCCATATGAGTCATTTGAGGGCGCTTGAGGGCTGAATACGAAATTTATAGGAAATCTTAAGGACGCACCTGGTTTGGGTTCTTTTGAGGTGGAGGTAAGATTTGAAATATAGCCAAATACGTTTGTAACCATAATCTAAAATGCACTTATCTATATATGCCCTTTGAATTTTAAGAAGTCTTAGCGGGCTTTGGGGATTAGGATACAATTGAGGTTAATGCTCGAATTAATGAATTGTACATTAATCATAAGAATAATACTGTGTAGTTTATGAAAATTTTCTTGACTAGCCGTCAGGCAACTAATATCTTAATGCAGCATTGGTTTTTATTCAAGATGCATCATCGAATTGGCGACAAGGGTAACATAATTTCGCGAAAATTTTTTCTATATTTCTGTTTTACCGAATTCAGACAGTTTAGACCGCGTATGTATGCAGACTTGAAATGCATTTTGCATTTTCCACTTTTAATGTTTAAAAAATTATTACACTTTCTCAAATTAGCTAATATAGGAAACTCGTTTTAATATTGCAGTGAGAACATGTCCTGGTTTTCCCGTTTTTGTTTTTGGTTTCCATGAAATTCACCCTTTTTATTCAAAATACCTTAAATTTTCTACTTTTCTAACGGCTGTTTTGTACGGTGAGAATTCGGTTTTAGATAACCAAAACTGACAGAACCTTCCGTTTCGTACGAAAAAGTTACACTATTATTTTAACTTTTTAGCGCTCAAAAACTTCTGGGAGAGGTTACTTATTTTGCAGCATTACATCTGTTTGCCGCGAAAAAACAATTTATTTTTGAGCGAACTAATTTTTGACAAATGGTCCTAGTTAAAAAATTACTCACAGAAATCTAAACGGCATCTCCAGTAGAATAATGTATATTTCAAGAAAACATTTTCTGCAGCCACAAAATTTCAATATGTCCCTATTTAGTTACTTTTTTGTTTTCTGACAGGTGCTACATAAAATTTTATTAGCCAATTTAGAATAATTTTTAATTTACAACATCATGCAGAATTGTTTTTCTCTGCTCAAATTTAAGAATCGTAAAAATGTTAGAGGTAACCAGACAACCCGAGTTTTTGATAAGTATTCGTTCTTTGAAAAAGACTGCTGTACACTGAAAAACAACAAGTTACATAGTTGTTCTATTTCTTAAGTTTGTGTCTGCGTCACTGAAGTTAACATATTAATTCAACACTAAAGCCTCCGTACTCTTCCAAAGGTTATCAGGACAGGGTCAGGCCCAAATTTTGATCAAGCCGGTTTTAAAAACTGACAACATCATTTTGCTTATATTTTTTCTGAGCGGCTGTGTATGTAATCAATTTTGTTGTAAGTCTGACCAAAAAGCTCTACAAAACAAAACGAAACACGCGATTTCATGACGAAAAAAACAAATCGCAATCATCGAGAGTACCTACAGCGAGTAGTCACAAAAATCACGCCACCTATTTTGTCTCAGCGTTCAGCAATTTAGTAAAAAACTTTAGACTTTAGTACTTTAGTAAAAATTCAGACTTGAGTAGAAAATTTATACATGCATTAATCGTTGTCGAGCAGCTGTGCGGAAAGTGCAAACCTTGCAATATGCATAAATGCAAAACCAAGTAAACGCCCAGTTGTGTTGCTGCTAATTGCTAGAGTAAATTTTTGCATTTTTCTGTGCTTTTTTGTTTGTTAAACGGAAGGGTTGTTAGATACTTCGTTTAGTTCAACTTTAGGATACGTCTACTGGTAAAAATTTCTGTTACGTGGAGCGCCAATTTAAATTTTTCTTGGTCTGAGTTTGCCTAATTAGGCGTTGGAAGGGACACTTTTAATCTCAAGGGCAGTTCGCCTGTCATTGTGTAACATGTCAAAACTCATGCCTAATGCCTTTTCTCAGCATTTGAAAATTTTAAAAACTTTGTCAATACGCGCGCCAACCAGCATAAATCCTTCGAGAATTCAAATTTCAAAAAATATATACTTGCAAGTTGCATGCATGAATACGCAGCAATTGTAGATAATTACACCTAAACGGTTGCTAATTGTTCTGCTGAAAAATATATCGCATTTCAGGGTTAAGATGTGACTTTTTCTTTCACCTTTGGGAAAAACGTAATTACACTTATGCCAATTGAAGTTTTAACGTTGAAATGTTGAGTTATAATGCTTATTTTTTATACTTTACGTATTATAAGTAGAGTTCAAACTAAGAGCTTAAGCATTTGGGAACAAACATTAGTGAATGCTACCTCATGAAATGAGTACTGTAAGCAGCAAAGAGCAAAGTCGGGCTTTTGTATTTTGTGATTAGCAGAAAAATATTTTTATAACAGTTAACCAGTTCCATAGCTTAAAAATAGGTATCTCAAGAACTTCAAGAAGCAGCTGCTCTCGATGTCAAGTGCTTTAGTTTTTGTTTTTCTATCTGTTTTTCAAACTGTTTAACTTGTCAGCAGAGAGCTACATACGTACACCACAGTGTATTCTTACAGTTTCTTCCATATTTATACAATCACGCAATCGCGACCTCAATTAATGCAGACGTAATTTGCAGAGTCAACAGACTTAGACTGAGGACGCCTTCAAATTGCAGTGCAGATCGCAGTGTTTGCAGTGCAAGCAAAGTGTTGCAATGCAACAATAACAGCAATCTGCCTACACGTGAGGCTAACAAAGACACTTAGACCTCCTTAGCGACAGATGGCAGATTAAACAGTGGACTTTTCTTCAAATCAAACTGTTGGCATTTAATACCTCTAACCTCAAAAATTCCTCACTACCATCTGCTGGGTAATTTCGGTGCTACTCATATCTCATACTGTGACTGAGGCCGTTTAGTAGAGAAAAACTGTCCAATTGTAGATTAAATGCATGAATGGCTGATTGTAAAAATACTAGATTCTGCACTCTATAGTTATTACCACAGGCATTCTACCTTTTAAATACTTGTATGTGACAACTGTCACGAATTATGTCTCATACGTATATACATATACTGTAGCACTGATTGTATAGAGTTCAGCGAAAACTGCCGAAGTAGATCCTTACTGTACCGAAGTAAACTATTGAAGCAAAATTTTCAGTTGAAATTCAGAAGAATAAAAAAAGGGCTATTACGTACAATCGAAACATAAAAATAGATTCTAATTTACGCAATTTATACTTTAAACATTTTCGGAATTTTTTTACTATAAATGTCATTACTACTGCAAAAGGCTATGATAATTGAAAACGTCTCTTTTTTTGATATTGCAATATGTTATTCTTATAAAAAATGTTGAATCCTTAACTTATTTATTTAAAATTACGCTGTAATTTACATGATTAATCATCTTCGCATTAAATTCAGCCAGTGGTAAAAATATGGAAAAAAATGACTAGAAAAGAACGTAAATATCATGTTATATGTATGCTATACAAAACCGTCTGCTTCATAAAAGCAAGTCTCTAAGACGAAACCAGATTCATGGAAACTTTGGAAACTTTCTTAAAAAATGAAGACAAGAATGGAAAAAATATTGCTCAATCCTCTGTGCAATAGCAAACTGTGTATAGTATACGCATGAACATAAATGCCCATCCACATACATAATGTTGAATCATTTGTGAGAAGAACAACTGTTTAGAAGTATAGTTATGTTGCAGTGGAAAACACTGCTACACTAAGTTTATGTGTAAATTCTGCTATTTTAGACGGTCACTCGATTTTTGTCTGCGTATATGAAAGTACATAATCAATGAATATGTAGATGGTATTGTAACAGTATGTATGTAATATTGGTTCCCAGCCTCGGCGCCGTAATGTTTCATCAGCAGTACATAAGTTTTTGTAAATTTTGCCCTTAAATTATCTTATTTCTCTGTTTCAGGTTCCATCCGTCTCATCTTTGCGCCATCACCACCAGTGCCAACCCTGCCTTCCTGGAGAAGGATTGCAGTTTCGTTGTAACGCCACCCATCCCACCGTATGTCAACCATGCGACCCAGAACACTACACCCCGAACCACCCCCACTATAAGGCCTGCAGGGCGTGTTCGCAATGCGGCCCGGGACTGTACGTTGATATCCCATGCACGGACGTTTCTGATACGGTTTGTGACTCGTGCGAAACATATCGAGGCCGTTTTAACCTGGACTATATTGATAAATGTGTGAGTAAAAGCGAAAACCCACGGACGCCTCTGGTCAACCTGCAGCCCGCGTTTAGATTAAAGAATAACGACGATCCTCACCACCAGTTTCATATCTGGGATGGTGAAAAAATACGTAAGTTTATATGATGTAAAACAAAACACTTTCGTTAGTATGTTAAAAAACTAGTATAGTTTTTTTTTATTAATCATATTTTAATTACTTATTCGCTTATTTCACCTGTAAAAGCTACACACTGTTTTTTCAATTTTTAGATGGCTTCACAGAGAATTTGACAAAATTGGTACAGACTACAGCTTACATACACTTTTACGCAGCTTGCTGGAATTATATTCGAGACAGGGGTTCTTGTCAAGGCAGGGATTTTTTTGACGAATTACGATAAACTTTTCAATTCTTATTTCAGCCTTCCATCCGCACCGAGTAAAATTCACGCCTACAAAAGAGCAGTATCCCGAAGATGTGTCAGCCATATTGCGAGCGCAGTGCAGAAAGCTGTATACTCTGATCGCGTTATCCATTGTGGTCTTTGTGATCACCCTTGGCCTTGTGGTCTGCATGGTTCGCAGTTGGTTAAAGGCCAGAAGTAGAGCCAACAACACGCGACATCAATACCAGCTTATGCAAAAGATGCTCACTGATCAAGATAAACAATGTAAGTTATGCAAGTGTCGTAGTATCTGTGATTTTGGCTTCATTTGTTTTTCTCTTGCTTTGTATTTTTTCAGTCAGCTGGTGACGATGTAATTTCACACGATCGAGGCTGCTATAACAATATAATATGTATTTACAGGCGTCTAATCGTCATATACAGTTTTTTAGATTTAGTGAATTAGCATTTGTAGATTTTCTTGAAACTTATAGTAACCTCAAAGACCGGATAAATACTCGGGAAGAGCAAACAAGCCAACTGTTTTCAAACATAACGCTTAACAAATTAGACAAAAAAACGTGAATTAATTTATTGAGTTACATAATATTTCATTTGAACGCAAACTTCTGTTTGAAAAAGCTTGACTACGATTGCGTCGTTTCGTGTCCATCATTCATTCATTTTCTGTTTCAGTTATCATGGATGCAGCGTCTCGCCTTCCCGCAGAAGACTTCCTTGTCCATTCATATCCCAGCAAACCACACACAATGAGTATCAGCGAAAATCCTCTTCAAAAACTTCTGGACAGCTCAGAAGAATCACTTGTTGCCTAATTTATTTAAGCTTGTTGAATTTTCGCAAGCGGTTTGTGTCTATTTTAATGAAGTGATTCGATAACTCTTTTTATATTAAAAACTGAGTTGGGTGTAAATTGAAATGGAAAAAAACAGACTTTTACTATGTTCAAGCTCTGATCAGATATAGTTTTAAATTTTGGATTCTTAATCTACATATATTCTGGTCATGTGTTTACAAAAATCAACGTTCTTCAGTGCGACTACAGTTTTTTTAACAGGCGTTTCTTTTTAACAGTTAAAAGTCTTGTAAATTTACAGGTCCGAATTTTACGTGGAACTTTCAGTGGAACATAATAGGGTGGATTTCACAAAGGTGATTTATGCTATCATCTTTGTAAAATTCACTCAAGTTTTATATGCAAAAGTGTTTGAAGTGCAATTTTTAGGAAAGGAAAATTTTAAATGTAAAATAAATAATTTTGCATCTTCATGCTTCACCGTGGCCTAACATTTTCGGTGCTATGGCGTCACTATTTCAGGTTTTTAGAGCAAAATTCTTAATTACATCGCCTTTTAGTTTTAAAGCTCTGTTACGGGTCCAGGCCATTATATATGTTTGACGCTTTTGTTTTGTGTTGTGTTGTTTTAGTGATTATATTATATATAAGCTGTCGTGTATTCAAGTTCATTTTCAGTTGTTTTTCAAACAAAGCATTGCATATTTCGATACTTTCCTTAATTTCTGTACTTACGTTTTTTCAAAAGTTTCAAATATATTGCTTTATACGATCTAGTTTGTAAAACTTGAACTAAAAATTCATGTGGATGAGCTTGCGTTTAATTTATTCCAAATGTTGTAAGCATGGTAATTCCTACTACTTTTATACTAAGCCTGAAACTGTATTACGGTTTTAATTTGGGTGAGCTTCTTAAATAACTTATCAAAGCAAAAACCATTTCGAAACTTGTGTATTATGAGCTATTCTGTCTACCTTACTGTGTTTTCTCATCTCCACAGATATGAAAAAAACGAAGCCAAGTCAAACTCGATGCTCAGTTCTGTTAATAAAAGACCGATATGAATTAAGAATCTGACCCAAAACGGATTCTTCATTTTTAATTTTAATAAAAAATATTTTTATTTCTTATTTCTCTGGTGGGAAATTGAAGAATTAGACCTTAATTTTAATAAAAAATATTTTTATTTCTTCTTTTTCTGGTGGGAAACTGGAGAATTAGACCGTTGTGACTTTTCCAATCTTTGTAATCACCAAAAGCGTGCCGAACTAGTCATGTTTGTGTAATGCTGTTTTGTGCTGTAATTATTTCTGTATATTTGTAATGGTCAATTAATGTTGTAGCTTTGTAATGTCTGAAGGAAATTGATTACTTTGTAAATTTTTTAATTTATGCCGAATTATTGTCACATTTACACACTTCAAAAAAAGTTATGCCAATGTTTGTCAAAAAATCAAACTTTCTTAGGGCCTTTTCACAAATTAAAATGAACTGGATTTTATATTAACTAGTTTAGCTTCATAACCCAACATAGGGTCCACTTAACTTCAAATTCAGTTGAGTAACTGCAGCTGATACGGTTCGGTGGTCTTACTAAGTGTTAAAACTTTTATCAGTCTTATTTACTTGTGTTGACTTACTGGAGTTGTTCGAGAAAATCCAGTCCAGTTACTAAAGGCCTTCCTTAACCCTTTCATGTCGGGACTTTCTGTGGTAAAAGGATCTACGATTGGTAAAAAATGGTTTGAGGATGATCTGACAAGAACTAACTATGTAGCCAAGTGATATAGACCCAGATAGGGTATTCATAACGTTGGTATGTACCACATTGCCCCTCCAGGCATGAAAGAGTTAAGGCCTTCAGCTCACCCATTACATTTTTCGTTCCTGTTCATTCTTTGTATTACAATTTTCATTTTAACATTCAACTACAATTTACAGGAAAAATAATTTACAAATGATGTTTTGAAGCGTGTCTTACACACTAATCATGTTAAATTTGTCAGATTAAACAAGTTTACATATGTTGTTGGTCTTGTAACTGTGAAGCATTGAAAAGACTAGTTTCGTACGATGACCTACTATTACTTTCGACAACACGAAAGTTAATCGTTTTAACACCGTCAAACTACATTTGGTGTTACGCTTATAAAGAACGTCTAACATATTGCAGCAGCGTTTACGGAATTTCGTAAATTATAATTCGATTAGTAATATTGGTTACTGTAAAGTAAATGTTTTGACTGTTACCATATAGAAAATTGAAGTTAGGAACATAGTTAGGAAGTATAGTGTCTACATCTACAATATTTTTCGTTTGCGGTGTAAACTATACCAACTATGGTTTCGGCCGAAAAAACAAATAGAACAAATCAGACTACAAACTTTTATTACAGAAATATAATGTAAGGTCAAAATGTACTTTATTACTTAAACAATAAATAACTGACATACATGGCTCCCTGCATTGTTTGCAATTGCAACTCACAATTATGTATTCCCAATTTAGAACTCAATATGTAACAGCTTTTTGTTATAGCGAAACTATTAGCCTTATGAAGCTATGTGCATAATAGTTCCGTCTGTTAAAGAAGTACCCACGTTTAATAGCACAGGTACCTATTATTGCGCAAAAGTTAATTTGGTGCAAGAAAACCCCGTCTTAACCTAAGCCACATATTTTTCTGATGTTTCATCTAAATTCTGATGGTTTTTTGCTTCGGTTTTCTTCTGATTTAGCTCCATTAACTTTTGCGCACCATTTGAAGGCCGCAAGGGGGAATTAACAGTATAAGCATCAAACAAAGCATAATTCATAAAGTGTATGCGTCAAGTAATATAAATTGAACATGAAATTAGTCCATTAATTAATTACTTTGGTTAATACTAGAATAGTTAGTTTATCCTCGAATTGAACAGGATCGCTAAGTCCGTTGATTAGATTATCAACATCCGATTCAACAAATTCTGGCAGCCATTTCAATGTTTTGCCTAAACTATTGCGCGCGATTTCAACCTTGAACGTTTTCTCCCTGGATTCCACTTCATAGTCGCACTTCTCTGCAGTTTCTTTCAGGGTTTCTAGAGTAGGGCACTTTGAGGCCCACTGATCGAGACTGCTTTGTGGCGCCGGGAAGGAGAGACTTGCTCGCATCACCACTATACCCCAACCATTTAGTTTCAAGATCTAAAACGCAAACGGTATGTATGTAGGTACGTAGATATGGCCCTTGGCATAACTATAGAATTGACGTTTCGTCCAAAAAGACATAGGTCTGAGCAAAGTGATGACCTGTACCAGATATAACGACTGTAGTCCAAACAAACTTTTTACATAAAAAATACTGTTCGCTGATATACCTAGCTATAATGCTTACTAATCAGTTACTGGAACATATCATCTGCTTGCACAATGTGTCACCTAACGCAGGCATGCTATTATGACCTTTGCTACGGTACTGTAAATATTAACCAAAGCAAAGCTCATGACATTTGCAAGGCTTATAAATGATAACTTGTGACACTGAAGGGCATCAAACAGTATATTTTATAATACTTGATTACTAGGTATGCATAGCTATTTACATACCTACATTATGTTCGCTCACAAACAGCATGTTTTATATTACCTACATACATAAGCACGCTAATGGTATAATATATGTAGTATACACATACAAGCGCGTGTCACACGATGCGAAAACACGCCACCGGGCATCACGTGACACAATGGAGTGGGGCGCCCGCCCTTCGTGAGAAAAATCAAAACCGCTCGGTATAACATATGTGTCTGTTCATGCATTTAAGGGGGTAGTGTCGCGAAAGCAGTCGATTTTGCGTAACTGTAAAACATTTTTAGAAAAAGATAAGACAACGTTCTTTATACATTTTGAAAATATATGTTAAGACAAGTATTTTCGCCAAGTTTCATTAAAATTGATGCAGTATACTGTTTGCAGTGAGGTCGCAAAGTCGGAAACATGACGTTTTAAAAACCTATTCACATTCGATTTTTTCGTCACAATTATCAACTTATTTGTTTAGTTTGTTTACATAAACTAAAAGGACACATGTTGTAGTTTATGCACACAAAATTTACTGCAAATTGCTTGAGTGGTTGCGGAGTAATATCTGTTTGAACTGTGAAACTGTGCGTAAACAGTGAAGTACTCACAGCAATAATGATAAATTGTGAAAAATTTAGACGCTTATTTTAAAATCAAAAGAAAAACAAACCTTCATTTTTCATTTTTCTTATTTGTGGCAAGAAACCGTGCGTCGACACGTTATGTGTGCTTCACAAGCTGGCCAATCTGATATCTGGCTGAATTAGTTGAATTATCATGTCCTTATTGTGTAATGTCTGGCTTACAATCGGTGATTGGTTCAAGATATTGGTAGATATTGGTAGTCTACTGTCTGGCAGTACTTATTTAACACAGTATAGCATTGGACTAGTTTCTCAGTGAACGTACAAGTTCAAAGCAAAAAGATCTCTTTTTGCAACCTATGAGCAAAACTGCTTTCGCGACACTACCCCCTTAATGAAGTCTTTCTTCATTTCCCTTTCCTACGTACCCCGAGATTAAATCGATTACTGACCATAGTCTTCGACTAAATGATAACAAGCAAAACCAATGCAAAATGGGAATGGTAATATTAGACCTGCATTATTGCTCCGTTTCCAAATAATTATTACAAAGTAAAGTTATATATATTATTGAGTTGACGCCTGACGCTTCCAAGTGTAAATGTATGCTTATGACTGTGCAGCATATATCTGTTGCATTTAGATGCAACATTCGTCACTGTATTTCGTCCAGACATTAGTGGAACATTCAAATTAACTTTACCATTTGCGAAGTTATAGTATTTGATCCGCGGACAACAACGCACTGTACACAACTGCAGATCAGACGCATTTCCCACACATATTTACATACACAAACGCACACATAAATCACACACCACACAATTCACACTAAGTTACACGCCACCATTCTGCAGACGGCATTCTAAGGAACTCTGTTGTGCTGTGGCGCAGCAGGAAAAAGATAACTGTTTTCGTACACACAAAAACTAGGCTACTGCACTACCTTTATATGGCTACAACTACACAAAAGTGAAGTATTTTTAAGGCCATGCACATAGGGCGTCTAAACCTAAATCTAAACCCAAACCTAAACCTAAACCTAATCTAAACCTAAACCTTTATAGGGCGTCTAAACCTACATGGATAAGGATAATATATTTATGTTCATACCTTCCAAATAGCCGAGAGAACTTGCTCCATATCGAACACTCCCCTTTCTACCACATCCTTCAGGATAACCACGTCATATTTGCCCAAAGCACTGATCTGCTCAGCGTCGCCAAGGTCGACATACGAAGTGAACATTTCCGCCTCGTCAGCCTCATGGATTGCCGTGGTGTTGTTGTCGGCAAACAAATAGGTCTTGGCTTGCATGGCGTCCGACACGCGGCGGCCGAACTCCCACTGACCCCCGCCTAAGGTCAGAAGGGAGCCCTTGTTGGGCTTCACTTTGATAAACTCCATCACTGCTGCCACCAGCTCGTCTAAATAACCGCTCTCAATTTCACGAAACCTGGACATTTCCTGTTCTGAAATAAAACAATAGTAAGATACGAAAAATCATGACTAAATCTATCGATAAGGATGATAGTCTATAAAACAGCTCCGTTTACTTATTAGTTACATACATCGATGTTTGGTTAAAAATGAACATCCGTCACTCACACACTATACACGTCGTATACTATACACGTCGTCACACGTCACACTATATATATTATGGCAACATTATTCCTGTGCACTTGGTGTACTACGGACTATGGTGTACTATGTACTCCTGTACTATGGACATATGTAATGTAGAGCAAATTCATAAAACGGATTCGATTAAAATTTTTTGTCACTACCTCTTGACATTGATTAATATGAATTCATATACCTGAAAGTTGCCAGAGCTATTCAAGTCTCAGCATTGAGATTAGTTAGGCAAACAAAATTTAATCTAATCCGTCTAATCCATTTTAAGAATTGGCCCTCATGCTTCGACTGGTGTCTATCTAGCCTCATAATGAATCAAGTAAATAGCTGTACAGTGTGCACGTAAAGCCTGATTCATACTCGTCCCTAAGCGTTGTCCCTGTCCTTAAGCGTTGTCCTTGTCCCTGTCCCTAGGTGTCCTTTTCCCTATGTCTTCATGCTTTGTCCCTGTCCTTGAGAAATGTCCCTAAGGTTCATAGGGAATGTTCTTGTCCCTGTCCTTAGAGGTGATTGATTCATACTCCTTGAGGCCAAAGGAATAGTCTTTCTCACATGAACGAATGCTCAAACGTCATTGGATAAACGGCGTTTTGTTTAAAGTACCTTAAAAAAGTTATCAACCCTATATAAGCTGAAAAAAATTGAAAATTTAGAATATGGGATTCGAACTCTGATCCATTTGCACTGGAACATCTTTATGAACTTATAGTTTATTTCAGGTTGGTATAAAAATTGAAAACCAAACATTTTACACGCAAAAATGTGTTAAATAACCCAAAAATAACGATGGAATTAATACCGCAATACAGGCCCACGACATTCTTTCATTAGTAGTCGAGTTCGTCCGTGATCGGCTGTTCTTGGTGTCACATGTAGTAGCTGCCGTATTTTGATTTTGCTTAGGGACAGGGAAAAAGTAGAACATTGCTCAACATTGCTCAGGGACATAAGGACAGTCCTTATGGCTGCTTAGGAACAAGTATGAATCAATCGCAGCTTAGGGACAAGGAAAAGGAAAAGGACACTTCGGAAGTATGAATTAATTGTTTATAAGGACAGAGACAAACCTTAGGGACAGGGACAGTCCTTGAGGACGTGTATGAACCGGGCTTAATGCTGGAAGAGACATTATGCCGATTTTGCTGATTTTAAATTAAGCCCAAGGGAAGTGTGCGTGCGTAGGCTATACTGTCCCCAACGTTCCAAATCTGTAATGTAAGCTGTGTAACTTGCATATGTAATCCAAATCTGCAGAATAAGTTTGCTGCAATCCACAAACTTGTGGCTCATGTGAAATGTCCTAAATATGTAGGTATATTCACTTCATATTCACAATTTTTTACACAATTTTTTGCTCATATGCAACTCTCAACCATATCCAAACTACATATGTACATAGGGTACTTGGTACTAAGGGTAATTCACACACTGACACGCTATCAGAAGAAACGCTTAGATATTTTTGCTTTTAAATAGCAATACTTGCTTAGCTGGATCAAATATTGTGAATTTTGGGTACAAGTACTGTAATTGTTTCAAACTGATGGTCCAGTTTAACCAACACAGAAATAATGTGAGATAACCATTCAACTTTTTTCATGATTAAAATACACTATTCCCTATTCTAGCTAATCAGCCGGAACGATGCTCTGGCCGAAATAGCTCTTTTACGCCTTGCATTCAGGACGGGTATCTCCCCTCAAATCAGATATGCCTCTTAATTTCAGGGGGAACCCCTCAAATCAGGAATGCGTCTTGATTCCAGGGGGGACTCCCGTCAAACTAAGAATGTGTCTTGATTTCTGAGGAGGTACCGCCCTCGTTTCAGCACTCCACCAGCACAAAATCGGTGGTGTCTTGATTTCAGGTGGGATACCCCCTCGTATCAGCGCACTACCAGCATGAACTCTTTGGTGAGCTGGTGGTGTGCTGAAAGGTTTGAGGGCGGTCCCCCCCCCCCGAACTCAAGACATCACCGATTTTGTGCTGGTGGTCTGATGAAACGAGGGTGGTAGGCTAACCCCTACCCCCTGAAGTCAAGACACATTCCTGCCCCGCTGAAATTAAGACACATGTCTGATTTTAGGAGGGCCCACCCTAAAGCCCTTGAAATCAAGGCGTAAAAAGGCTATTTCGGCTTGCCGCCCGATTAGCTAAGATAGGAAAGAGTGTCAGACTCTACCCACTATGTAGGCACTTTTGATAATAATGTAAAAAATTGCATAACTTTCATCACACCTCATTCACATCTGTGCTATGTGTACGAGACGTAAAAAACCAAGTCAATCAGTAATCAGTGAAACAAATATTAATATAGAAATAACAGCAAGTTCTTGCAAGCCAAAGAAAGGCGACGAATCTTAAAGCAGCTAGAAACTTGCTAACGGTTACCAGCAGAGGAAAAACAAACCTTCAATTTCACTGCTTTCTGCCGACATTGATTGTTTGAGTCTAAAAAGCAGTAGAACTGCATGTTATTGATAAGTGAGTAACTAACTGTTAGTCGTAGAAAGCTAACTTGTTAGAAACCAGTCTAACGCTGGAGACTCAAAAAATGAGCATAGTTCAAACGAGCAAGTTTTTTAAGTTGTATAAATGTAATTTGCCGTGAAAGACACGCTCTCAATAAACCTCCCTTGTAGCAGTTTAGCTAAATTAAAATATAACGTATGTACTTAAACAGTGATGCATATAAAAACTTAACTAAGAGTCTTTTCATAAATTATATTAATTAGATCAGGTTAACTAGATTAACTTTAGTAACTCGTCATAAGACAGAGAAAAACTTTGTAAAACGAAAAAGTCTTATAATTTGCATTACTAGTTTGCAAAATAAACCAAATCATTTGCATTACATAGCTTGCAAAATTTATGAAGTTAATCCTATATGAGTTATGAAGTTAATCTAAGCCAGATGGAAAAGTCCTAAGAAACGGACCATATATATCTACTAGGTTATCGTCGACGGCGGACTGTGGAGAGGGTTCTAAGCAAATTTAGTCGCAGGACAGACGACTTTTTGACCTTAAGAGAATAGAACTACTAAAAAATAATTTTAATGCAAAATCCCAAAAACCGTTTCATGTTACTTACGGGTCAATATAAAAAGCTGCTTATGTCATTTAAGGTGGTAGTAACGTTTTCGACAGTTTTGCAGGAGTAACACTTGACAACTTACGATTAATTTTCACTCAATAATTTATAGTACGCATATTAATTTAGGAAACTATAATTTATTATAAGATAAATGCTTGCTAAAATAGCTTGAAACAATCATTTTTAATTTTCACAGAAAATATTTTTCAGCCAGTTACGACAATTTTTCGTAAATTTTATGTTTAGCTAAGCCAAAGTATGTAGTAGCTAGTCAAAACGGTCGTTTATTGAAAAAAGAAAAAATGACACACGGGCATGTCAAAAACCTTCAATTTAGATGCCAAAACTTATCCTTCCGCGTTTCACTTTTTGAGATTACGTCACATTTTTGTAACATTTCTTTTTGAACTAAAGTACATTACAGAAAAGTCCGCAAAACTTTACAACTACTAAAAGGATTTTGTTCAAAATTTGGGATAAATTGGCACACATATGTGTCTCCTTTATAGTAAAATTTCAAAAATTTTGTTTACTTAAATTTTGCGTTACATCAATTTCTTTCAAATCTGTGAAAATGTACTTCCGTGGACTAAATCTCAAGTCTCGATGTTGCAATATTTTCATGCGTTATTTTACATGTTTTTTAGACAATTTCTGATGTGTCAATTTTTTTATTTGCATTAATTTAGCCTATTTCGCGAAAAAAATAGATTCAAAAATTCGTATATTTTTCAAAATTCGAAAAAGTTCAAAATTAAAGGTCCGTAACTTCTTTTCTGCATCATATAATTGCACCAAACTTAGCATCAAAATTCACCCTGTTATTGGCTATGTCGGTGTAAAGATTGAAAATAGTTGCAGTTACACTGTCAATTTTACAAGCAAAACAAGAAAAATGCAAAAATTCACGAAATTCGACTACTTTGACAGTGTCTGCTGACAAGCTTGTTACAGATTTAAGCTAGATAATGTGCATAAATGTAGTTTCAGTCAAGTTCTTTAACGTGAAAAAGAGAGCTATTAAATTCATTGAGTCAATCAAAAGTTATAGCACGTTATAAAAACTGTCGAAAACGTAACTACCACCTTAAGGGAACGTTTTCCTTTGAAAATTCGAACCAAAATTAAATTCAAATACTCAAAAATTGTGCAACTTCAAGGTTCTTTATGCATAGGCTAGCGTCTTCAGTGGAAATTGCATTGCTAAGCAACTACCTAATGCAACTATGATTACAAGAGTAAAGGAAACAAAACTTCTTGAACTTGAAGTTTCTATATGTATATATTAAACATTATGTACATATGGTTTTATAACAAGCATTTAACTACTTACGAAGTTACTGGCAATATTTGTCATAAACAACACTCCGGCGAAAAGAGTTGGTTCCCTTTAGCAGCCCAGCAGAATACGCATACAAAAGCCTCTTCGCTATGAGTAGCTGCAGGTTACTTAATTTTATTTGAAATATTTTCGCTATTGCCTCGCGCTAAAGCAGCGACAATGCAACGAACACAAGCCACAACCTGCACACAACACATTAAAGCTCGATACCGTTGCATATCACATACCTGAAAGGATTGTTTTCCCGAAGTTATCAGCTCGTAATATCTTTCAATTTTGATCAAAAA
>JASANF010019480.1:0-25369 GCA_030248245.1 Trissonchulus sp. WLG1_4
AATTTCACCAAAAAGTCAAAAATGATATTTTGGCTGGGTTACGTCCTTTTGCCAAAATGGGGATGAATTGGTATAGATTCATCACAAGTTTTCCACCTCATTCCCTCTTCAAGATCACAATTCACGGTTACCGGAAGATCAACAATGAGCCTAAGCCCTAAACACATAGCCCATCCAGCCATTACCTGCAATGATTGAAACCTTGCATACCTTAGAAAAATATCCAACCATATGACAGCCTTCGCCATCAGCCTGCGTCATGACGTAGAAGAGAAACGGCTCGACGTCGAAGTAGACAGTTTTGTGGTCTAGGAAAAGTTTGGCCAGCAGGCAGATATTCTGGCAATAGAGTTTGGTTCGCCTGGCGTCCACTTCCCACACGGACAGATTGTCCCTTGCGATAGATCTCGTCGCCAGGTGGATGATACCACACACATTTTGCCTGCAAACCAGAACCAGACACAAATACCATTATCTCCTCTAAGCATTTCTGCAAAACAGCCAGTACATTATTTGCCCTAATCAAAAACTGCAGGCTCCAGGTTTTGACCAATTTTTATTATTGCGGAGTTTTTTGTTCATAGTAGTCTGTATGTAAGTTTGTTACTTGGTTAATTTACGGGTAGGCAGTAGTTTATACGTGAATCCTAAGAAATATATAGAAAGTTTTACAACTTTTCTGAAAAGGGCTGTATCCAAAATTTAATAAATTTATTTTGATAAAAGAAGAAGAAATTTAGAAGTGTTTGTCGCATACTTGGATTATTCTGGAGTGCATCAAGATTAAAAGTACTTCAACTTGTGTAGTGCAGAGCCTAATAAACTTGAATCTAGTAACTGCGCCAGTCCACCTAATTTTATTCCTGAGACATTAACTAAAAAACAAGCTTTAAATCCTTATTTTGCTAAGCAATTCACAAAAAACCAGGGAACCAACTAGCTACCAGTACTGAACTAGGTGATACAGATCTAATTAAATTCTACCACTGACCATATGCGACTGCAGCACTGTAGCACTAGGCATATAGCAGAGGCAGAATTCACAAATGTACAGTTTTCTCAGCCGGTCCATTCCGTCCGGGAAGGGAGAGTAGTACCAGGCTTCCATCTCAAATCGGCCCATTTGAATCAAGCGGACGCGTGAATCTTTGGCACACCGAAATTTCACGGCATCACGTTCCTAAAGAGAAAAAATTGCTAAAAATCAAGTATTCCTATTGCTTTTTCGTCTAGAGTCACAGCATATTAGGTACTCTCGTTAAGTCGCTCTACCATTGACATTACAGAATGCAAAATTGTTGCTAGCTAGCTGAAAATAAAAAGTAGAGTCTAGCATAGCAGTCTTCACTTACAAGGCCAAATTAAGTTTTCGACAGAAAGCAAAAAACTACAGTCTATAGACCAAAAGATTGTCACACACTGAAGCTGTTGAGTAAGAGCAATTTAATTTCAAATTAACTACAAAATGGTACGAGTTATGAGCTATTCAGAAACGACTAAATACGCAGCTGACGGCGTTCTTTCAGGTGGTTCGATAAGCCGCTACCTACAACCTTGTCCTTTCAGCCGGCAACATTACAAAAAAATCACAATACAAGCTGATCTTGTATTATATAAACCATTAGTGCCGTCGCCGTGATTATTTCGTAATGTCAATGGCTGAACGGATAAACGCCAATAAGTCTAAATCAATCCTAAATCCAACCGCTAACCATATCTTCAGCCAGCAACGACTGAGCTTGTCGAAACAGATCCAAATCCTTTTCCGAGCTCAATCCTTCAATCAGGGGTTCGCGATTTTTGCCATGCTGGTCCCGATGGGCTCGCTGCAGCTCCGACCTCAGGGCACGTCGGGATCTGAGAAGCTCATTCACGTGTTCCCGTTCTTCTTGAATGGCCACAGCACTGTCCATTTGCTCCGCAGTGGGGCCCTAGAATCAACGAGTTAGACTCAAACAAAAATAAAGTGTTGATTTCCCCAAAAGGGAATATGGCCAAACAACATGACACCATTCCCCAAGCTAGCACATATTCCGTAATAGGTATATGTCTAAATCTACGGTAAAAAACAAGCTTTACCATTAAAATGAAGTTCAAACCGAATCACCAAATCAAGCTTCAATTATTTTTGCCTAATCAAGCTTTTAGCAGAACCGGTTTTGACAAAGTTAACCATGCAAGGAAACAAATAATTCAACTAACGTCCAGCCCATTGACGGTCGCTTGGCGCCCACCAAGACCTATGCAAATTATAATAAGTGCCGTCTTTTGGAAAGCCAAAATTTTTTTGTGAAATTTCGCATATTTCGCCCAAACACCGAATTCAAAAATATTTATCTTTCTGTGCATTAGTTTCCCAAAACTGCAAAAAAGCTGCAAACTCAAGCCCTCAATATCCAAAGGAAATCATTAATTCTACAGGTGAGTCAGTAAGGCTGATGGAATTCAAGACATGAAAGTTATCAACATTTCATGAGAAATTTAGTAATTTAGTCATTACTGGAACGAACAAAATAAGTTTACAAGGAAGCTGAGTAGCTGACAACAATAAAGTTCAGTGCAGAACTGCAGAACTTACTATAATGCGCATTGATCTTTGTTCAAATGCTTGTTTTTTCGCTAACTGTCGCTGCTTATATAGTTCCTAATAAAATACAAACAAAATATATAATTAAACGCTTGCAGACTTCATTATTAAACGGTTCTACGCTTCATCGGTAATATTCACACTTTGCAATACACAGTTCATAAAATAGAGCCATGCCATATTAAGGTAGTAAAAAAGCAGTGAAGCTTGGCAGTGCCGATTTGGAAGAGGCAAATAGCCAGCGTCGTATGAAAACAAAAGTCTAGCTGAAAACTATGCACAAATCTGTTTGGTGCAGTAATTAAGTAAACTTTGCGAATCATTGCGTGTATCATAATAAAATCATGTACCAGCGTGTATCATAATAAAATCATGTACCAACAATCACTAAATTTCAATCCACATATTTGAATCGCCAGTAAAATACATTTGTGCAAAAAGTCAATTTTCACAAAAACGTGCCATTGTCGGTTGTCATCGAAAACTATTATACCTCACATTCACGGCTGCTCAAATTATGATACAGCGGGCATGCTTCACGACTATTGTGAGTTTCAAAGGCTCCGCTAAGATGCCCTAAAACAAAAAACGCATAGCATACTGACATGTGAGCTGAAAACTGCCACAATTCTATCCATATGTATTAATCTTCTCTTAGAAATCACAAACATCGCAAAATTTCACATTTAAGCTTCCTAAAGCTACTTAGCCCAAGCCATCGATATCTGTTATAACCCTCAATGTTTTTGTTCAAGCTTACTTTTTTGTTGTTGTTAACTTTATGCCTAAATAAAAATTTGCACTTTGCTCGTTATATTATATACCTGCTGATGTTACGGTGTCTTTTTTGGCTACATAAACCATTACTACTTTGGTGAAAATCACAATTTCTAACATATGATACACCTATGACGAGAAGCTAATATTCTTTTCCGGTTTTTAACTACTTGAATCACTTGAATAATATTTTAATTCTTTCGGCCGACTGCGGTGAATGTTCGCTTTGCGAATCCAACTAGTAAAGATCAAAGTTTACTAACCCGAACCACTGCAGCCTGGAGTAGAACAACACAGCTCTTCATCACTTTGAGCCTCAAGTTTCAAACCAGGTGAAAATGATTTGCTATTTTTTGCATTCGTACTGATCTTCTGACCAGAGGCAGAAAGAGGACCAGCTTTAGTTCTTCTCTTTTTTGACGGAGTTGACTCGCCACTGCAAATACCAAACCAGAATATTGTAAAATAAAATAAAAACAAAAAATAAGGCAACCAAGTTTATATATAAAAAATAAATTTAAATTCAACTATAGGCTACCTGATGAGTTTTAATTTTACAAGTTAATTAGATGTCCCAGTTAAACTACACCATTATTGAAAAACTGGAACGGTGACTACAAGTCTAGCTAAACTGCTCAACTATTGATCCCTAAAATCAATCTTTTTCTTTTTCAAAACATTTCAGAATCCGAATGAATCCATTTCCTGTCACTACTAAAACCCGAATACTGGCACACTATAAATTATTTAAATTATTTGAATCCCGTTACAAATTCAATGGAGGTTCGTTGTAAAATAAATTCTTTGAATTTTGAAAATAAATTTGAAGCATAGTTTACCGGCTTGTACTGGCTGAATCTGCTTTGCAATCGTCTGTTTTTTGAATTTTGTAGCACTCAGAGCAAAGCCAGTCACCTGAAAATAGTAAGATAGATTAAAAGGTATTTTACTGGAAAATTATATTATTTATTCAATTGCAACATTTAGTATTGAAGTTTTGAAACAGTGTTCAGCTCTATAACACTAAATTGAGTGGTGGCTAATAATAATAATATAATACATAAATTGGCGCAAGTCTGGTCATAATACGACAATTATGGACTATGGACTAGAATAACTATAAGGTCACAAAACATAGCTCAAGACAGCCTAACGGCAGCGGCTTTGCTTGTGACAACTGACAACAATTGTGAAATAATCACACTAAAAAAGATATATACCAGCAGCATATCTAAAACAATTAAGACGATAAAAAATTAAAAATATATAAAAAAAATACCATCAGGCTTCTCTTTCAATGGTGGTGAGAGGCAAAAAGTGTGATAACCTCGGTCACACAAATCACACAGCAAAACTTGTGAATCGTGATTATTTCGATGACAAATGGAGCAGACTTTACAATCCCCGCACTGCCAATCATACTGACGGCAATTTTCCAACAAACGATTGGTAAAGCCGAGGCATTTTAGAGCATGAACTAAAAAAATCAAAAAGACCATTCCAATTTGGACCTTAAACACCACAGAGACTAAGACTCGTTAACCGCATTATATAAATTAGACGGAAATAAAACACTTGGTCGGCAACCCGTTGGAATTATATATATACTTGACTTGTACATCTGTAATATGCCGCAAAATTTACGATTCCAATCTAAAATCTTACTGAAAATCGTCCATATCCTAAATCAACGTATATGTATACGTACATATATGTATAAAGCTTAAACTTCTATATGTATCTCTGTCTCACAAAATTTCCGGCATTTCATGCATTGAACCATAGCATGGTGGGCGGCAGGCTTTCGACAGCTGCTGCAAAGCACATCACGAGCAATACTACTGGCACAGGTCCGCTTCCGCAGCCGACGAGCTTCCATTCTCAAAATACAAAACCAAAAGTGGATTGATAAAAAACTAATCAATATGCGCATACTTTAACACGAAGGTCCAAATTTCGCGCTCTTGTGAGTTGTGGCTACGGTGCAGATTCGGTTGGGAGAGAAAAATTCAAACTAACATTTTTTTCAACGTAAAAACATGTTTTTATAGGTTTTCGCATGCGCTGAGTTCATTTTTGGCAGTTTGCAAGCGAAAAAACGTAGATTTTTAGCTTTTTCTAAAAATTTTGTCGAAAATCTTATTTTTTTGTCATATTGGGGCTAATTTTCGCAAAATAAGACCAGCTCGCTCATTATATGAGTCTGAAATTTTATGAGCATATATTAACACATAATAATATATTTTATTCAGCTTTATTTGCTACATATCTTGCTCATTCTGGCCAAAAAATGTTAATTTTTTAATTATAAAATTGGCGAAATGAACTTACTTAAAATGAGCTTAAAATTCAAAATTTTATAATTTTCTGCGCAGCAGATGGCTATCAAACATTTTTCCCCACAAAAAATATCACATTTAAGGCACAAATACGGCGTTACAATAAATTCTAATGCTAATAAATCCTAGTTCAAAGCTTCCCTAATGCTCAGAGCCAAGCTCACGCCGACGGGCAATTTCGGTTTTAAAGTTCAGCTTTATTCATTATTCCACAGTAGCAAATGTCCTTTTATTTGACGCAGGAAACTAAGTCTAATTTTTTGCTCACCCACACCTGAGTTTAATTGTGAGCACTAAGCCTCAGCCTAAGCACTTAGCCAAAGTCTGAGCTCTGAGTCTAAGCGCTGAGCCTAAGCGCTGACCCTAAGCACTAAGCCTAAGCCTAAGCCTGAGGCCTAATTTGAAAGAAAAACCTGTTAAGAAGCATCAAAAATAACTTTACCACACTAAGAAACCTCAACTCGTTTCAGAATTTAAAAAATTTCGCAGATATAGCCCGAATTTAGTATTGAACCTTACTTGTGTTGTACCGCTTCTAACATCCTGGTCCAGGTACCTACAGAAAAAGTTTAGTAACTTTTCAAAGCCTGAACCGATTTATAAATTTTTTTCAGCATTTAGTAGCTTAGAAGTTGCTCTTTCAATGGTAGCAGCAGGTTTTTGTTTCATGGAGTATTTTTGCCTAAATCTAATTTTGTGCAAAAAATTTCATGTAAAGTTTAATTTTTAGACAGTTTGATTTCCAGCTAAAGCTTACATCCTACAAACTTCTAACCTAGCCTATTCGAAAGAGCGATCAATTTTGACCCCCCCTGGGTTTGGGGGATATAGGGGAACTCCGAATCATTAGTCGAAAAAATGCCGTTTTTCCGACTTATTCGACCCCTAAGGGTTTTAAGTTTTAACACCAATAATTTCAATTCAGATTTTTATTAAAAGGGGCGACAGCTATTTTGGGGGCTAGAGATCAGATTGGGGGCATGGCTGACGATGAGGGTTTCATATTTTTATTAAAAGATGGGGTAGGAAGCGAATTAGGGCCGAAAATAATTCCCCCCCCCCCCAACCGAATGTAAACCGGATCAAGTGCAGTTGGGGGGGGGAATAGTGGACCTATTTTTTGGAGTAGAGCACCTTGAGGGAAGCAATTTTTGTAATAGAACCCCTATCCACAAATTTGGATTTTCTGAGCTATGACCCCTCAAAAATTGCATTTTCAGTGTTTTTGGAAATGAACGTAGGCTAAAGTTCGAAGCCAAAATTGGCTATAATCTTTGTTTTTGGATAGTTTTGAGTGCGTTATGATGTTTTAAGGCATCGTCTAGGCTTAGTTGGCAGGATTCTCTAGGCTAAGCTGGCAGGATTTTTTCTGAAAATTTCGATTTTTTATTGCCTAAGCCTGAGCCTAAGCCTGAACCTAAGCCTAAGCCTGATACTAAGCCTAAGCCTAAGCCCCATACTAAGCCTAAGCCCTAAGCCTAAGCCTAAGCCCAAGCCTAAATTAATGCCAAGTTTGAATTTGGTCAAAAATTGGACGTTTCTGGTAATTTTGGCCAATTTTTCGGCAGGAACGGGGTCAAAGAGCCTTTGTTTTGATTCTAAAATATTGTAAACAATAATCTGACACCATTTAGACACGATTAGAACAAAAAAAACAAGGGCTTTGAAAAAAAAATTTTAAAACGTCCCTCACTAAGGGTTCAGATTTCGGGGGGTCATATCTCAGAAAATCCAAAAAATGAAATAGGGGTTCTTGAAGCAAAAATGCTTCCCCCAAGGTGCTCTACTCAAAAAAATACAAAATGTAGGTCCACTATTTCCCCCCCCCCAACTGCATTTAACCCTGTAAACCTGTGGCTACGTTTTGACTGCTCTTGTACTTTTCCTGTACCTTTTTTGACCACCCCATCCTCGAGTCCGACGACATATCAGCCGTCAAGGAGCCAAAAATTACTAGCTTCAAACTAGGGTGTCGACCAGGGTGGGGCCGGGAGGTTATATATACTGCGCAGCGCGACGCGAGTTTTTAACAGGCAAGAACTTTTTCGAGATTGGAGAGGAAGCCGGCGCACGCGCACCTGCATGACTGCACCTTCCTCGACAAAATCTTGCAAATGTGTATACTGTATTGCATCGTTGGCGGGGGTCTGGGGGTGGTAGCCCTCAGCCAGAGCTGTTGTACAATTTTGAAATAAAAGTTGCATTGAAAAAGCATATATATTTTAGAAAATTATAGCCACTATTATCTTAAAAAATTGCTAAAAAAGAAGACTGAAGACTAGAAAACTAAGTTAATTTTGAAAAAGGCGAAAAAAAATTTCACCAAATATAAAAGCGTAGAACAAAAGTTATGTTGGCTGCTGGAATATAAATTTACATCCCCGCATCGGTCGTGCTTCACGCGATTCCTGCACGAAAACGAGTCCATATTTCATTTAATAATTGACAAATTGTAAAATCGTGCATTTCGGGTCTAGATAATTTATTTTTTAAATATTTGTGCTATTTTTTGCATGTTTTTTTTTGTTTAAGGTGGCGCTTCAAGAATCTGTTTTTGGCAAATTATTTTTTCTGGAGTAAAATCGACCTATACTTCTTAAAAAAAGTTGCCAAAATAATAAAATTAAAAAAATTCGAAAATCAAAAATTTGCGTTTTTGTGATTATTTTTCCAATATTACTAAACTAGAAAAAAGTGCGCAAAAAATCTAAGTAAAATTAAATTACTTTTTTTATAAATAGACAAACATAGTTGAAGCAATCGTCTGCCAAAACAATTGAGCTCTCCTTCCTGCAAGGCTCATCACGTGTGAGTGTGCGTGTGCGTTTTCAAAAATACTCAAATTTAGCCTTAGATTAGGATTTAGGCTTAAAGGCCGATTCACACGGTGCGTTTTTACTGCGATTTTGCCGCAGCGTTTTCGCCGCTGCGGCAAAACGCACTGTCTGAACAGACGCAGCAATTTCAGTGCGGAATGCATGCGTCTGAATTTTTCCGCAGCGATTCAAACGCTAGACTGCAATTCGGCGTGCGATTTCAGTGCGTTTTGATGCTGCGGACATGTTGGTTTCAACAATACTCACAAAGCTGTTTGTCATATTTTTAAAAGAGTAAAGACGCAGCAAAATAGTTTGCGAGACGCAACGTTTGTTCAGACGATGCGTTTCGTGTGCGACACCCTGCGTCTTGCGTTTTGCGTCAAAATCGCAGCGGCAAAAACGCACCGTGTGAATCGGCCTTAAGGCCGATTCACACGGTGCGTTTTGGCCGCTGCGATTTTGACGCAAAACGCAAGCCGCAGGGTGTCGCAAGCGAAACGCACCGTCTGAACAAGCTTTGCGGCCTTAGTGCGTCTCGCAGGTCAGTTTGCTGCGTCTTTACTGTTTCAAAAAAATGACAAGCTGGTCCGCGAAATTTGTTTATGCCAACACGTCCGCAGCATCAAAACGCAATGAAATCGCAGGTCGAATAGCAGTCTGGCGTTCAAAACGCTGCGGCAAAATTAAGACGCAGGCATTCCGCACTAAAAACGCTGCGTCTGTTCAGACATTGCGTTTTGCGTGCGGCAAGCTGCGTTTTGCTGCAGCGACAAAAACGCTGCGGCAAAATCGCAGTAAAATCGCAGCGTGTGAATCGGCCTTTAGGCTTAGGCTCAGGCGTAGTCCCAGTGTCATTATGGGGCTTAGTTTGGGCTTAGGCTGAGGCTTAGACTTAGTTTTATAATTTTCAAATTTACATGTTTATGTGATGAGCCTTGCAGGAAGGAAAGGCACGTGCCAAAACAAGCCGTTCGGCCAGTGTAAATTTGGTCAATTGGGCGCGTGCCGGAAAATGTTTTTGACAGTGGGAAAAACCGGGTTAAATGCAGTTGGGGGGAGGGGAAAAATAGTGGACCTATTTTTTTGAGTAGAGCACTTTGGGGGAAGCATTTTTGCTTCAAGAACCCCTATTTTATTTTTTGGATTTCCTGAGATATGACCCCCCGAAATGTGAACCCTCAGTGAGGGACGTTTTACAATTTTTTTTCCGAAGCCCTTGATTTTTGCGTTCTAATCGTGTCTAAATGGTGTCAGATTATTGTTTACAATTTTTTAGAATCAAAACAAAGGCTCTTTGACCGGGTTCCAGCCGAAAAATTGGCCGAATTCGCCAGAAACGTCCAATTTTTGACCAAATTCAAACTGGACCTTAATTTAGGCTTGGGCTTAGGCTTAGGCTTAGGGCTTAGGCTTAGTATGGGGCTTAGGCTTAGGCTTAGTATCAGGCTTAGGCTTAGGCTTAGGTTCAGGCTTAGGCTTAGGCTCAGGCTTAGGCAATAAAACGAAATTTTCAGAAAAAATCCTGCCAGCTTAGCCTAGAGAATCCTGCCAACTAAGCCTAGACGATGCCTTAAAACATCATAACGCACTCAAAGCTATCCAAAAACAAAGATTATAGCCAATTTTGGCTTCGAACTTTGGCCTACGTTCACGTCCAAAAACACTGAAAATGCAATTTTCAAGAGGTCATAGCTCAGAAAATCCAAATTTGTGGATAGGGGTTCTATTAAAAAAAAATGCTTCCCCCAAGGTGCTACTCCAAAAAATAGGTCCACTATTTTTCCCCCCCCAACTGCACTTGATCCGAAAAACCAAGGGGGGACCACAAGAAAAATTTTCCGGTTTGAGGAATTTTGGGATGCGGACACATTGCGGACGGCTGAAAAAAATTGCGGACGACTCAAAAAAATTGCGGATGTCCGCACTGTGGTCCGCAATTCGATACGTCTCCAATTGACCAAATTTCGCCTAAAAATAATTTGCCAGGGGGCTGCCGCCCCCAGACTCCTGCGATTCTGTGGCTTACTATTTCTTGTTCTTATCTTTCATCAACGTCTATGCATGTATACACAAGTACATTATCCTGCATTTGCATGTCTACAAGAACAGGGTTTTTTGGGCAAAATACGGGGCAAATGCTCAAGATTTTGAAAATTTGCTCACCAAAATTGAAATTTTGCTCAAATTCTGCTCACCGCTCTGAAGGGACCCTCCTTTGGTTATTTATGGTCGGCTGGAAAAAATTTCCGATAGGTCTCCAATTGACAAAATTTGACCTAAAAATAAAAATTTTCTCCATTTTTTCTGGGGGCTACTGTCCCCAGACTTCTGCAGCTTCTTGGTACAGTAATCTTGCGTTTGTACGGCGTTTTATGCCGTGTTAAAATTACTAAAAAGTACCTTTTCACCCATTACAAAAAATCGAAAAAAAAAACCTTGGGTCGATGGCGTAAAAAGTAGCCATAAAGTGCAGATTTTGCATGTATTTGAAGCGTAATAGCGACTTTTTAGTTGTTTTCAACGTTTTCAGGCGAAATTAAGGTGTTTTGTTTTCAAATCTGAAAATTCAAAATTTTATAATGGGCTGCGAAGGGCAGTTTTCAAACTTGTCTACCTGAGACCCCATAGCAAATCTGCGCTAGTTTTGACATCAGTGGCCTCTACTACTCCTAATACGTGCCATAGCGTTGAAAAACTACCGCTATCACACTTTTCGGGTGATTTATGGGGTGGGTTTTTTTTCCCCCAAATGGGTTTTTTTTCCCCGACAAGTTTTTGGCTTCCCGCCAAAAAATGGTAAGAGATAGCTAAATGAAACCGGTGCCAGCATTTAGAGCAAGGTTAGGCCTACGACAGATTTTTTTGGTTTCCCGTGAAAACGTATAGTCTACGAGCTACATGACGAAATATGAAAATGCGGGTTTTTTTCCCCGCCTGCTATACTCGTCATTTTGATATGTTTGCAGGTGTTGAATTTAAACGTC
Organism: Trissonchulus sp. WLG1_4; assembly: GCA_030248245.1. Taxonomy (NCBI): domain Eukaryota; kingdom Metazoa; phylum Nematoda; class Enoplea; order Enoplida; family Ironidae; genus Trissonchulus; species Trissonchulus sp. WLG1_4. Next base: position 11,507 of record JASANF010019480.1, read on the forward strand.
TGTGCAAACTTGTGGCTAAGGCTGAATTCTTGAATATGAAACCCCATCGTCATGCCATACCCCCAATCTAATCTCTAGCCCCCAAAATAGCTGTCGCCCCTTTTAATAAAAATCTGAAGTGAAATTATTGGTGTTAAAACCCTTAGGGGTCGAATAAGTGGGAAAACGGCATTTTTTCGACTAATGATCCGGAGTCCTCCTATATCCCCTAAACCGAAGGGGGGTTAAAATTGAACGCTCTATCGAATAGGCTAGGTTAGAAGTTTGTAGGATGTAAGCTTTAGCTGGAAATCAAACTTTGTCCAAAAATTAAACTTTACATGAAATTTTTTGCGCAAAATTGGATTTAGCCAAAATACTGAATCAAATGAAAACCTGCTGCTACCATTGAAAGAGAAAAACTTTTAAGCTACTAAATGCTGAAGCAATTTTAAAAATCGATTCAGGCTTTGAAAAGTTACAAAACTTTTTATGGAGCTACCAGGATTAGGCTGATTGAAGGGTTACAGCGCAACTACGGTCCAGTACAAATTCCGGGCTATATCTGCAAAATTTTTCAAAAAATGAAGCTATATAGTTTGGGTTTTTTAATGCGGTTAAGTTATTCCTGATGTTTCTTAGCAGGAATTTAGGCCTCGGGCTTAGGCTGAGGCTTAGTGCTTAGGCTCAGGTTTAGTAGGGGGTTTAGGAAAGGTTTAGTCTTAGTTGCTTGCATCAAATAAAAGGATACTTGCTACTGTAGAATCTTAAATAAAGCTGAGAACCAAAATTGGGATCAAATGCAGGTGGGGGGGGGGATAGTGGACCTATTTTTTGGAGTAGAGCACCTTGAGGGAAGCATTTTTGTGGTATCGAAAAATTTGGATTTTCTGAGCTGTGACCCTTTGAAAATTGCATTTTCAGTGTTTTTTTAGTGAACGTGGGCCCAAGTTCGAAGCCAAAAAATGGCTATAATCTTTGTTTTTGGATAGTTTTGAGTGCGTTATGATGTTTTAAGGCATCGTCTAGGCTTAGTTGGGGGGGGGGCTTGTGTAAAAATTAACTGGGGAAAAATGGATTTCCTAGTTATTACTGTATATATATATGTAATAATATGTTTCAGAGATCAGTGATTAATACTGCCGCGCAAGCAAATTCAAATTTATTGTTCAAACGGTAAAATTATCACATTCAAGTGTGGCCCCAGAGCTCGACGATCTAATGTTGGTGTCTTAGAAAAGTAAAGTTTGAGTTTGTTTGTGTTGTGATTTTTTTGACAAACTGTATTAGCATTTCTATTTGTTTTGTGCGGAATGATATATAATATCGGACTTTATACACGAATATCAGGATTTCGTTGAAAGTATTTGGTGTTGTTTGTATTATATTTGTCGTAGGCTTGTACGCACGAAACAGTGTCCTTTTTCAGTGGTATTGGCTGTTGGCCAAATTTGATATTTATTTAGTTTATTATTGATACAATAATTTTGATGCAGGTTGGGTTCACAAACTAAAAGGGTCTCTCAGTCGAATTCTCAATTGCTCAGAGGCCTGGCATATGTTTAGTGGGAGGGGGGCGCCCTCCCCATTTTGGTCGCGCCTACCCCCCCCCCCCCCCGATTTTGAGCGAGCCCCTCCATTTCAGATGGGGTGCCCCCCATAGCCTTCAATTTTTTTCCGAAAGGACGTTTTTGCGACTTTTTAGCAGTAGCGATGTCGCCTTGGTAGGGTTTTCTTGTCCTTTTTCGTTAAACTTGGTAACAGTGTAGCTATAATAACGTATAAAAGCGTAACATTTATAGCATAAGAACCATTTTTTCACCTAAAATAAGAACCTAAAAATAGTGTTTTTATCGTGACTTTCGTGCACCCCCCCATTTTGGTCGCCCCCCCCCCATAAAATTTGGCCTAAAAGTATGCCAGGAGGCACACTTCGGACTGCCCCTCGAGCACTTTGGTTGACCGCTTCCTTGCATCTTTTGTATACCTCACAGTTTTAGAAATATATCTGACCATAGTTCTATGGTACCTTATGGCACACTGGCAGGTAAAAAGTTGTCACTCGTAAATATGCTGTATGCAAATTCTATACTTACATAATTGTTTTGTTTCAGATAGACCATGGATCGTCTGACCGCTGCCCATGGTCAGAAATCAGCCGTATCATCCGACACAAAGAAATCAGCTTTTCGTGTGAAACCGTACGCTGTGACGCTTTCTTTGTTTGAGCCCACGAAAGAATCATATCCTCATTTTTACGTACCCAAAGTTGCTCACAGTTGCGGACGGCAGCAGCAAGAAACTGAAACGGATGACGCTCATCCAGCGGATGCTTATTTTGAGGGAGCGGAAAATTACTCAGACTCTGAAGAATCATTTCTGCAACAAAGCGAAGAACATCGTCGTCTTGCGGAAATCGCTAAAAAATTTGAGCAAAAACGCGGCTCTGCATCAGGAACAACCGCTGGAAAAAAGTCGAACAAAAAACGTAAAACTCGCTTTGGCCAAATCACTGACTGGTTCGATTTGGGAATGGGTTATGACAAAACCGACTCTTTTATTAACGATGATGATGGTTATGATGAATTGATTCCGTCCGTTTTAACCACGAAATATGGTGGATTTTATGTTAATAGCAGTATTTTGGAATTCAAAGAAGTCACTACGGGCGATACGGATGGGAATTCTGAATCTGAAGCTGAAGAGCACACGAAAGACAATGACGTAGAAGCAGCAACTAGCAGCGCTGTAAAAGCGAAGAAATCAAATATTATTCTGATATCCGACGATGAGGCTGAGTGTGCGGAGGAAGTTTCTATTGCTAATGGCTCTAAGCTGATGAACGGCCATGCACAGAATGGCGAAAAGTCAACGTCCAAAACCCTGGTAGATGGTAGCAGCGTTGAGACGTCGAATAAGTCGAAGAAAAAGTCAGGTGATGGTCAGAAGCAGCAGAAATTCACGGAATTGAAAACAGCTACTAAACGATCTCTAGATACGGCCAGTGCAACTATTGATGATGTCATAAAGGAATGCGCTGCCAATTCCGTGCCCGACGTTTCCCTGCTAGATCGACTCGTTCACGAAGACTCCAATAGTGAAGATGAAGATATAGCTTTGGTCGCTGTTGCTCAAAAGATGGCCTCTAAACGAAACACTAGCGTTAGTAGCGGTTCGTCTGAGCACGGGGACGCTAATGGTGAAACTACCGTGGGAAAAAGTCAGCAACCTGCTGCTACGTCGAAAGAATCAGCGAGTGTTAGTAATAAAATTACTAACTCGGCTGCTATTGGTTCTGGCGCTCCGTCCGCTGAGGAATGTCGAGAGACTATGCGCGGTAGACCACCCACGCTGAAAGCCAAACCGATCAAAGTGAAACCAGCAGCGGCCGTATCTGAGCAATCGGTGGTGGAGTCAGATCAGCAGCCTGATCGATCGGTCACGCAATCTCAACCTGAAGCAGCACCGCCAATATCAACCACCACAACTTTGGACACTTTATTGCAGACTAATTTACGCATTCCAAACTCAGTAGACGAGACAGTTAAGCTGAAAACATTGGAAATATTGCGCAACCTATTTGGTGCTCTGAGTCCAGACGCAAATGATCAGAAGAGCAGTTCGAAAATTTTTGCCAAACCCTTGGCCAAGAATTTTCTCATCTCTCTAGACCAAACCACGGAGCAGCATCAAAGTCTACGCTCGGCCGTGTACAACTTTTTGGCCGATCAAATTGGACTAACGCGACCCACTTTACGACGCTATGTGGCCAAACTCCGAGCTACTGATACTGTGCCACAGTCGGTTGATGTTAGCCAGTTAATAGAGTCCGTCAGAGATGCTGCCCGTGTTTCTGTGAAGCTGGAAACCAGTATACCGTCTACAGCGCTCAGTACAAGTACAACTACAACCGTTGCCTCGGCTACAAAGGCCACAAGTGCTGGCAGCAGTACAAGTACCAGTACAGTCCCGGCTACGAGTACGAATAGCGGTACAAATAATAATAGTAATAATAATAATACTGGTGCCGTTTGCAGTGTTACAAATAGTTTGCCTCAAGCAAGTACCTCCGCAGTTGTGGCATCAAGCCCTGTAGGCCAGACCGTCCACTCTTCAAATACCAGTAAAGCTCATACGGAAGCGCATGCTGAACTGAAGTCAACGATCTCCAATTATCTGGCCATTCTGAAGGAACGTCATCGTAAGGCGATGAAGCGAAGTGGCGTGTCAACGACCCAAAATTGGCGACCAGCGAAGTTTCCCTGGAATGCCCTGATTCGCCAGTTGCTGGCTCGTGTTTTTCGCCTGGCTTTAAAACAAGCAGAAGAAAATGGTCTTTTGTCCAAGAGCTACTTGAAGAGATACATTCAGACGGCGCTTTTGCCCTTATTTGACCAGCCTGGTTGGGTTACGGCGAAAGAACTGGTTATGGAAGCACGGACTGCGGATCCACAAGCTTTTGATCCGGTCCGAAAGAAACGAGCAGATAGCGGACAGAAACCTCTGTCGGCAGAAACTGCTTTGGCTCAGAATAGTCGCCCAGTGTCTCGAAATGAGCGACCGGTTGGTGCTAATGCAGCTGCTAGTCAACAGGCGGAATCACCTGTTGCGAGCGGTCTACAAAAATGCGCTAGTTCTGTCAAAATTGCGGCTGCTAGCTCGGATATTTCTTCATCTTTTAGTTCAGTAGAAACGCCAACAATACGAACTGTTCACTTTGAAGATGTTAAAAACGACAGCGTGGCTAAGGGCGGCGGAAATGACACATCGTCGTCACAGCCAGCAATTGTTTCGGAAAGCTCACGCGGTGCGCCGTCTAGTCAAGGAGTTATTTGTTCGAAATCTGGCAAATTGGCCGCTCCAGCTGTAAATAATATGGTAAGCTTGGCTCAGCCACTGACTGGACCGCAGTTTGTCAATACTTCACCCAGAAGTCGTCCGCTACTGTCGGTTCCCCCCTCGCAGCCGATTGTGAACACGTCGAGCGATATTCAACGATCTCCGATCCAGGCGAATTCCGCCCCCCAGCCTAACAATCAAACGAATACATTCCGTTCTGTTGATATTCACGCCAAGCCCCATCCCCGACCCCCGCCTGCCCATATGAATCACCAAAAACCTCGCACCCCCCATCACGCGCATTTCAATCACCACCCTTTTCAAGGCCAAAAACGGCCACGACTTAATCATGCCCCGACGGTGCGCAAAACTGACCATTTTCCCACATCTATCTCTAGCCATAATCTTGCGGGCGAAACGGCCAATTTCGTCAATTATCTGAGTGGTAATGACAAATTACAACAGTTGGAAAATTACCGTCATAGTCACGATCGTATGAAGCAGCAACAGCAACAGTTTTCTCAGAGCCAACGGCCCGTTATTCAGCAGACGACATTTGACAATTCCCCCCCCCCCCCGTTGACTACAGCTGCATTAACCAACCGGTCGCTCATTTCGAGACACTGGGCGCTATTTGAGCCAACAGCTTCTGCCGACTAGGTTTCTGTCCGCTATCTGCTCGTTTCTTTTCGGACCGGATCAAAAGCTTGTGGATCCGCAGTCCGTGCTTCCATAACCAGTCCTTTGCCGTAACCCAACCAGGCTGGTCAAATAAGGGCAAAAGCGCCGTCTGAATGTATCTCTTCAAGTAGCTCTTGGACAAAAGACCATTTTCTTCTGCTTGTTTTAAAGCCAGGCGAAACACACGAGCCAGCAACTGGCGAATCAGGGCATTCCAGGGAAACTTCGCTGGTCGCCAATTTTGGGTCGTTGACACGCCACTTCGCTTCATCGCCTTACGATGACGTTCCTTCAGAATGGCCAGATAATTGGAGATCGTTGACTTCAGTTCAGCATGCGCTTCCGTATGAGCTTTACTGGTATTTGAAGAGTGGACGGTCTGGCCTACAGGGCTTGATGCCACAACTGCGGAGGTACTTGTCTGAGGCAAACTATTTGTAACACTGCAAACAGCACCAGTATTATTATTATTATTATTAGTATTTGTACCGCTACTCGTACTCGTAGCCGGGACTGTACTGGTACTTGTACTGCTGCCAGCACTTGTGGCCTTTGTAGCCGAGGCAACGGTTGTAGTTGTACTTGTACTGAGCGCTGTAGACGGTACACTGGTTTCCAGCTTCACAGAAACACGGGCAGCATCTCTGACGGACTCTATTAACTGGCTAACATCAACCGACTGTGGCACAGTATCAGTAGCTCGGAGTTTGGCCACATAGCGTCGTAAAGTGGGTCGCGTTAGTCCAATTTGATCGGCCAAAAAGTTGTACACGGCCGAGCGTAGACTTTGATGCTGCTCCGTGGTTTGGTCTAGAGAGATGAGAAAATTCTTGGCCAAGGGTTTGGCAAAAATTTTCGAACTGCTCTTCTGATCATTTGCGTCTGGACTCAGAGCACCAAATAGGTTGCGCAATATTTCCAATGTTTTCAGCTTAACTGTCTCGTCTACTGAGTTTGGAATGCGTAAATTAGTCTGCAATAAAGTGTCCAAAGTTGTGGTGGTTGATATTGGCGGTGCTGCTTCAGGTTGAGATTGCGTGACCGATCGATCAGGCTGCTGATCTGACTCCACCACCGATTGCTCAGATACGGCCGCTGCTGGTTTCACTTTGATCGGTTTGGCTTTCAGCGTGGGTGGTCTACCGCGCATAGTCTCTCGACATTCCTCAGCGGACGGAGCGCCAGAACCAATAGCAGCCGAGTTAGTAATTTTATTACTAACACTCGCTGATTCTTTCGACGTAGCAGCAGGTTGCTGACTTTTTCCCACGGTAGTTTCACCATTAGCGTCCCCGTGCTCAGACGAACCGCTACTAACGCTAGTGTTTCGTTTAGAGGCCATCTTTTGAGCAACAGCGACCAAAGCTATATCTTCATCTTCACTATTGGAGTCTTCGTGAACGAGTCGATCTAGCAGGGAAACGTCGGGCACGGAATTGGCAGCGCATTCCTTTATGACATCATCAATAGTTGCACTGGCCGTATCTAGAGATCGTTTAGTAGCTGTTTTCAATTCCGTGAATTTCTGCTGCTTCTGACCATCACCTGACTTTTTCTTCGACTTATTCGACGTCTCAACGCTGCTACCATCTACCAGGGTTTTGGACGTTGACTTTTCGCCATTCTGTGCATGGCCGTTCATCAGCTTAGAGCCATTAGCAATAGAAACTTCCTCCGCACACTCAGCCTCATCGTCGGATATCAGAATAATATTTGATTTCTTCGCTTTTACAGCGCTGCTAGTTGCTGCTTCTACGTCATTGTCTTTCGTGTGCTCTTCAGCTTCAGATTCAGAATTCCCATCCGTATCGCCCGTAGTGACTTCTTTGAATTCCAAAATACTGCTATTAACATAAAATCCACCATATTTCGTGGTTAAAACGGACGGAATCAATTCATCATAACCATCATCATCGTTAATAAAAGAGTCGGTTTTGTCATAACCCATTCCCAAATCGAACCAGTCAGTGATTTGGCCAAAGCGAGTTTTACGTTTTTTGTTCGACTTTTTTCCAGCGGTTGTTCCTGATGCAGAGCCGCGTTTTTGCTCAAATTTTTTAGCGATTTCCGCAAGACGACGATGTTCTTCGCTTTGTTGCAGAAATGATTCTTCAGAGTCTGAGTAATTTTCCGCTCCCTCAAAATAAGCATCCGCTGGATGAGCGTCATCCGTTTCAGTTTCTTGCTGCTGCCGTCCGCAACTGTGAGCAACTTTGGGTACGTAAAAATGAGGATATGATTCTTTCGTGGGCTCAAACAAAGAAAGCGTCACAGCGTACGGTTTCACACGAAAAGCTGATTTCTTTGTGTCGGATGATACGGCTGATTTCTGACCATGAACAGCGGTCAGACGATCCATGGTCTATCTGAAACAAAACAATTATATATGTATAGAATTTGCATACAGCATATTTACGAGTGACAACTTTTTACCTGCCAGTGTGCCATAAGGTACCATAGAACTATGGTCAGATATATTTCTAAAACTGTGAGGTATACAAAAGATGCAAGGAAGCGGTCAACCAAAGTGCTCGAGGGGCAGTCCGAAGTGTGCCTCCTGGCATACTTTTAGGCCAAATTTTATGGGGGGGGGGCGACCAAAATGGGGGGGTGCACGAAAGTCACGATAAAAACACTATTTTTAGGTTCTTATTTTAGGTGAAAAAATGGTTCTTATGCTATAAATGTTACGCTTTTATACGTTATTATAGCTACACTGTTACCAAGTTTAACGAAAAAGGACAAGAAAACCCTATCAAGGCGACATCGCTACTGCTAAAAAGTCGCAAAAACGTCCTTTCGGAAAAAATTGAAGGCTGTGGGGGGCACCCCATCTGAAATGGAGGGGCTCGCTCAAAATCGGGGGGGGGGTAGGCGCGACCAAAATGGGGAGGGCGCCCCCCTCCCACTAAACATATGCCAGGCCTCTGAGCAATTGAGAATTCGACTGAGAGACCCTTTTAGTTTGTGAACCCAACCTGCATCAAAATTATTGTATCAATAATAAACTAAATAAATATCAAATTTGGCCAACAGCCAATACCACTGAAAAAGGACACTGTTTCGTGCGTACAAGCCTACGACAAATATAATACAAACACCACCAAATACTTTCAACGAAATCCTGATATTCGTGTATAAAGTCCGATATTATATATCATTCCGCACAAAACAAATAGAAATGCTAATACAGTTTGTCAAAAAATTCACAACACAAACAAACTCAAACTTTACTTTTCTAAGACACCAACATTAGATCGTCGAGCTCTGGGGCCACACTTGAATGTGATAATTTCACCGTTTGAACAGTAAATTTGAATTTGCTTGCGCGGCAGTATTAATCACTGATCTCTGAAACATATTATTACATATATACAGTAATAACTAGGAAATCCATTTTTCCCCAGTTAATTTTTACACAAGCCCCCCCCCCAACTAAGCCTAGACGATGCCTTAAAACATCATAACGCACTCAAAACTATCCAAAAACAAAGATTATAGCCATTTTTTGGCTTCGAACTTGGGCCCACGTTCACTAAAAAAACACTGAAAATGCAATTTTCAAAGGGTCACAGCTCAGAAAATCCAAATTTTTCGATACCACAAAAATGCTTCCCTCAAGGTGCTCTACTCCAAAAAATAGGTCCACTATCCCCCCCACCTGCATTTGATCCCAATTTTGGTTCTCAGCTTTATTTAAGATTCTACAGTAGCAAGTATTCTTTTATTTGATGCAAGCAACTAAGACTAAACATTTCCTAAACCCCCTACTAAACCTGAGCCTAAGCACTAAGCCTCAGCCTAAGCCCGAGGCCTAAATTCCTGCTAAGAAACATCAGGAATAACTTAACCGCATTAAAAAACCCAAACTATATAGCTTCATTTTTTGAAAAATTTTGCAGATATAGCCCGGAATTTGTACTGGACCGTAGTTGCGCTGTAACCCTTCAATCAGCCTAATCCTGGTAGCTCCATAAAAAGTTTTGTAACTTTTCAAAGCCTGAATCGATTTTTAAAATTGCTTCAGCATTTAGTAGCTTAAAAGTTTTTCTCTTTCAATGGTAGCAGCAGGTTTTCATTTGATTCAGTATTTTGGCTAAATCCAATTTTGCGCAAAAAATTTCATGTAAAGTTTAATTTTTGGACAAAGTTTGATTTCCAGCTAAAGCTTACATCCTACAAACTTCTAACCTAGCCTATTCGATAGAGCGTTCAATTTTAACCCCCCTTCGGTTTAGGGGATATAGGAGGACTCCGGATCATTAGTCGAAAAAATGCCGTTTTCCCACTTATTCGACCCCTAAGGGTTTTAACACCAATAATTTCACTTCAGATTTTTATTAAAAGGGGCGACAGCTATTTTGGGGGCTAGAGATTAGATTGGGGGTATGGCATGACGATGGGGGTTTCATATTCAAGAATTCAGCCTTAGCCACAAGTTTGCACAGACGTTTAAATTCAACACCTGCAAACATATCAAAATGACGAGTATAGCAGGCGGGGAAAAAAACCCGCATTTTCATATTTCGTCATGTAGCTCGTAGACTATACGTTTTCACGGGAAACCAAAAAAATCTGTCGTAGGCCTAACCTTGCTCTAAATGCTGGCACCGGTTTCATTTAGCTATCTCCTACCATTTTTTGGCGGGAAGCCAAAAACTTGTCGGGGAAAAAAAACCCATTTGGGGGAAAAAAACCCATGTGGGGGAAAAAAACCCACCCCATAAATCACCCGAAAAGTGTGATAGCGGTAGTTTTTCAACGCTATGGCACGTATTAGGAGTAGTAGAGGCCACTGATGTCAAAACTAGCGCAGATTTGCTATGGGGTCTCAGGTAGACAAGTTTGAAAACTGCCCTTCGCAGCCCATTATAAAATTTTGAATTTTCAGATTTGAAAACAAAACACCTTAATTTCGCCTGAAAACGTTGAAAACAACTTTGTCAGTTCACTGTGATTCAAAGTCAATTTCTACTAAGTCAGCTAGATTTCCTTTCGATATCGACATACAGAGATTTTCTAGTTTAGGAAGATTGCTTCGCGTCACAAGTTACTGCTCCCGTTTTATAGATCGCTGCCGATTGAAGCCTGTTCCTACAACGCATACTGTAACTGTGTGTGAACTCCAAAACTCCCGTAAACTGTGGATTGCTGCGATTCAGGAAGAATTCAAAGAACATAAAGTTGCTCTCCACAAAGCAAAGCCGACACAGTTCTGTAAGCAGTTAGATTTATTTCTTCAAGACAATATTCTGCACTGTGGCGGCAGAATTGCAAATGCTCAGATCAACTTTGAAGCAAAATTTCCTGTTTTAATCCCTAAAAAGAACCCGTTCACTAAGCTGCTGATTCTCGCTGCACATGAAAATATTCACCATTTCGGCGCTCGAGCTACGCTAGCTGAAATCAGGAATCAATACTGGATTCCTCAGGGATTGTCTGAAGTTAAAAATATTCTGCGTAGCTGCTACATATGTCGAAGAACGGAAGGTGGGACTCTCAAACCACCAAAGATGGCTCCACTGCCAAAAGAAAGGCTTAGCACGTCGCCAGCCTTTACCTTTACTGGTCTAGACTATTTGGGCCCACTGTCACAGGAAAACCAGGAATCTGAATTTTCTGTAAAATTTTTTCGGTTACGGATTTTTCAGATGTTTTTTACCCTTTCCAATCAGAGACATTTTACAGACTTTCAAAGGAAATTCAGATAAATTTCAGAGAAGTTCAGGGGAAATTCAGAGAAATTCACCCAGAATTCAGAGACTCTGAATTTTATCTGAAAAAAATGTTACTGGCTTTTCAGATAAATTTCAGATACTTTTTACACGCGTTTCAGAGAAAATTCACATGTTTTTCACATCTGTAAATATCAGGTAAATTTTATCTGAAATTCTTGTAAAAAGTATCTGAAATTTATCTGAAAAGCCAGTAACATTTTTTTCAGATAAAATTCAGAGTCTCTGAATTCTTGGTGAAATTCTCTGAATTTCCCCTGAACTTCTCTGAAATTTATCTGAATTTTCTTTGAAAGTCTGTAAAATGTCTCTGAATGGAAAGGGTAAAAAACATCTGAAAAATCCGTAACCGAAAAAATTTTACAGAAAATTCAGATTTCCTGGTTTTCCTGTGTGTACGTGAAAGATATCCGAGGACAAGGATACAAAAAAGGTGGATATGTATCTTTACCTGCTTGTCTACGCGTGCAGTTCATTTGGAATTGATTTTGGACTGTACCGCACATTCAGCGCTGAACGCTGTCAAGCGATTCATCGCTCGTCGAGGCTGCCCGGCATCGCTGCTGTCGGACAACGCAGCACAATTCAAGAAAGCTTCCAACGTGCTAGGTACTCTATGGAGAAAAAGCGCACCAAATCAGATATCAAAGGATCTTGAGTCATTCATCGCAAGTAAAGAGATTGCATGGAAATTTATTCCAGAAGGTTCTCCGTGGTGTGGCGGATTTTATGAGCGCCTTATCGGTTTGATTAAAAGAGCACTTCGAAAGATATTATAGAAATCTAGAATTTCCGAAGACAGTCTAAAAACTATAGTATGTGAAATCGAAGGAACGCTAAATTCCCGCCCTCTGCTGCGTACCTCCCCAGATTTCAAAGATGGCAAGGTCCTCACCCCTGCCAGTTTCATCGCACCCTCCACTAGGCTGACCCTTACTACGCCAGCTTTGCCATTATCGGAACTTGGTTCAGAGAACAATGATATGCGAGCTACTTCGGGCGAAGAACTATTGGCGTACCATAACACCATTCAAAAAAAGTTAGACACATTTTGGCAAATTTGGAGAACCCATTACCTGCAAGAGCTCCGGGAAACACAACTCAATTATTTCAAAGAAAAGAAAGGCGAAAAAGCATGGAAACCGGTGGTTAACAAGCTGTATTTGGTCAGAAGTCCAACCCCCCGAAACACTTGGAACATAGCCAAAGTCATTGAAATACTACCTTCTGCCGACAAGCAAGCACGTTTTGTTCGACTTCTGTTCCCCAGTGGTTCTACCTCGCGCCGCGGAATAAAGGACTTGGTACCTTTAGAAATGGACGAATTGCCATCCTACTCGGCCGGGTAAGAATGTTAAAAATAACAATAAAAAAATAGAGCTATTTTTTGGGATTACTATCTACCAACTGAGATGGTGTGTTTTTAAAAAAGTATCTACAGTAAAGCCTATAATATACACTGCTACTTTATCTACAGTTGGGGGGGGAAAAATAGTGGACCTATTTTTTTGAGTAGAGCACATTGGGGGAAGCATTTTTGCTTCAAGAACCCCTATTTCATTTTTTGGATTTTCTGAGATATGACCCCCCGAAATCTGAACCCTTAGTGAGGGACGTTTTAAAATTTTTTTTCAAAGCCCTTGTTTTTTTCTGTTCTAATCGTGTCTAAATGGTGTCAGATTATTGTTTACAATATTTTAGAATCAAAACAAAGGCTCTTTGACCCCGTTCCTGCCGAAAAATTGGCCAAAATTACCAGAAACGTCCAATTTTTGACCAAATTCAAACTTGGCATTAATTTAGGCTTGGGCTTAGGCTTTAAGGTGGTAGTAACGAATGTGCAGTGTTTTTCAACAGGATAGTATTCAATAATTAATTAACTTTATATCATAGTTTTTATAGCGTTAGAAAGCGCTACTTTCCTTCTACATTTAAGCAAAGTTTTATTGTACAACTGTAAAGACGATTTGTATGGCACGTGTTAAAAGTATACCAATTTGGCTTTTTTGAGCGCTTTCAAATCTGGCCACTTTTTGACGAGTTTAAAGAATAAAAAAATGCGAAAAATGGCACAAATATTTAAAAGTGAATTATCTAGACCCAAAATGAACGATTTTATGATTTGTCAATTATATAATGAAATATACGGTTTCAAAGTAAAAAGTGTCTATTCACACTCAACTTTCGGGTTCTATATCTGCGCTAAAATATAAGCAATTGAAAAAATTTTCATTTTGGGTCTAGAAAATTTGCTAAAGTTTATTCATATTTTTTTTGTGTTTATGCGTTGCGCATGCGCTAAGAAAAGTGGCCAAAACTGTTAAAATTCCATTCTCCTGTTGTGTAGTTTGGCTTGTTGGCTTGGCTTGCTCCAAAAAATTTTTCACATGATGCCGCTTACTTCATTTGTCATTTTGTGTATATGAATCAATTTTTTACAGACGTTATTTTCAAAAAATACAGTTTGAATCAACTAATTTTTTTCAAAAATTTAAAAACCACTGCACATTCGTTACTACCACCTGGTGGTAGTAACGAATGTGCAGCGTTTTTCAACAGGATAGTATTCAATAATTAATTTTTATATCATAGTTTTTATAGCGTTAGAAAGCGCTACTTTCCTTCTACA
>JASANF010019481.1:0-10492 GCA_030248245.1 Trissonchulus sp. WLG1_4
CCACCCCCCTTTAGTACGTAACTGAACGAAGAATACGCACATATAATCTATTGCTGATCAGATTAGATTAGGATAGATTAGATGAGAATTATATTGGATTAGATTACATAAGATTAACTTCATTAAGTTGACGTCACAATTTACCCAATTTGTGTGGTTTCAGGTTTCCAAGCTGCCTTTGTTCCCCTTGGCTTTCCGGGGACCCGTCATAGAGCCATATTTGCATTTGAATATGTATACGGCCCCTGCTTTTCTGAATATATTCTTGGACTTATTGCTGATACTGGCACTGATCTTTATTTACAAAGAATACCACGTCGATGTACAAGAAGATAAAGAGAAGTTATTAGGTGATATATTACTATTTATTAATTATTAATAAATTAATGAATTAGTGAACTAGTTCAAGAACAACAATACTAATTTGATGTACATATCATTGATTCAAATTCAGGTAATGAAGTTATAACATGAATGTTACCTAATACCCAGTAGTATTTCGGGCTATACGGTACTTACATACGGATAGTAATAGTTTACAAATTAGTTTTATTATTTTTTATTATGCGTAGAATTTAGTAGCATTCATATACTTAAAAATATACAAAAATTGTCTTATGAATCATGTAAGAGATATTTTGCTTGTACAAAATCCGTAAAACTAAATTAATTTAAAGAAACTTTAATCAAATGTGTGTTTTTCTTGTTTTTACCTTCTTTTTTTAGACAAAGAAAATGATGTAATGCTGCCTTTTGATTATGTTGCCGCTGCCAACTGTATTTGGGTCCGCTTTGTTACTGTTATTCTGCATTGCCTACACTGACACGTAAGATAATTTAAACCTCTGAAAACGCAAAAACAACGTGAAATCTACCCAAGATGGGATTTTGAGATAGAGACCGAAATACTTGTCCAATATGTAGAATAGACTCAGCTTTGACCACAGGTTTTAAGTTGAATGTCGACAACATTTTTAAACTAAGAATTGTTAATGTTAAGGATTGATTCACACAAACTAGAATATTACAGACAAAAAATTTATGAAACACAAGTGGCTACCTTCTTTACTTACTGGGCACTAAAGTCTGACCAAAAAATGCTGAACGCAGAGAAAAAATAGATGGCGTGATATTTTATACTACTACTATATTTAAGCCAAGCTACTGGTTGTTACTCGTATTGACTGAAATTAGTTCTGTTCGTCATCTGAATAGTGATATATATATATATATATATATATATATATATATATATATATATATATATATATATATATATATATATATATATATATATATATATATATATATATATATATATATATATATATATATATATATATATATATATATATATATATATATACATATATATATATATATATGTGTGTGTGTGTGTGTGTGTGTGTGTGTGTGTGCAAACTGTGCAAACTGTACAGGGGTATCAGCTAAAAACGATCGATTATCAGGTTACGGTATCTTAAAATGGTTGGTCAACGTTGGTCGTGGGTCGGCTTTGACGGCGCGGGTTGGATATTGGGTTATCCACAAGTGTCGAACGGCGGGTTGGGTTGGGTCGCGGGTCAAAAAATTGATTTGAGTCGATTCTACCTGTAACAAACAATGCCCAAATCTTGTGTTAACGAAAACAATGTTGCAAGATTGTTGTTGTAGGCGAAAATTAAGATATATTTCTAACCATTTCACATCAGGCATTTAGTACGTGTCTTCACGCAACTTTAATGATAAGAAACCTCCCCTCCACTTATGTATGCATAAACTGTACGCTTCCGCTTAAAGCCAATATTTTGATAATTTGAGTAAGTAGTTATACTTGTGCGTTTGATTGATCGCTCAAAAATTTTTGAAATTACGCAAAATTACGTCAAATTACGAAATTTTGTGGTCGAGACTCAGAATTTATACTACTGATCCGGATCGCCGATCCGAAATTTTAAAGCCTTTCCGATCCGGCGATCCGATCCGGCAAATTCAGCGATCCGATCCGATCCGATCCGATCCGACCCCCGATCCACATTACTATCATTTAGGCACGCGTTTTGTTATGTCTCGGTGTTCAGCATTTTTTGTCAGACTTTAATTATAATTTTTATGTTTTTTTAGAATTGGTTCTGCATTCAGCATCGCCATGTTTGATTGGAGTAATGAAACAGCCGTTTTTTACAACAGCATAATTCAGTCTGTCTGTGGTTTCTTGGATTTTGTTGGAAACATATTTGTTGGAACATTTATACTGAGATTGTAAGATTTACCATAGCTGTTTGTTTGGTAACGGCTAGTTTATAATTGTCTAAAAAGCTACATAGAATGTTTATCACTATTTTCTTACAAAAGACAATACACTTTGTGAAATGTATCGAATTAGCGTGCTCATAGGTATTAGGATATTAACATTTTTTGTGGAAAAGTTCTAGTTTCAACAGGAATTATAAAATGTAGAAACGTTTTAGCATTTTATCATAGAGTCAACACATATTTACAGTACTGACGAAAATTAATTCCTTAGACTCCTATGTCAAAGCGGAGTCTGTTGCAAGTAATTTTGGTCGGTACTGTAAGTCATCACATTAGACATAGGATTAAAACTACATGGTATGTATAACTTGTGGCCTGAAAAAAGATAAATTAACACACATAGGTCAAAACTGCACTCAATTTTTTTATTGTATGCAAATATACCTATTGTTTTATTTATTTTTTATTTTGTTACTTGTATTTCGTGTTTTATTTTTATTATGTTTTATTCTGTTTTGTTTATACATATGTTTGCTGTTTGTTTCAGTACTAAAGAACGAAACACCATCACAATCGGCGTTCTTATACTGCTGGTATTCTACTTGGTGTCTTTTTCATGGCCCGGTCAATATTTACCGCCAAGTACGTTTAAATTATGACAAATCGAATTCGCCCTTCAAAAATCTGAACCAATCATAATCGGCACGGATGATCCAATCAGTGTATTTTCAAGGCTTTATTCTCATCCTTGTTGTTTTGTCCCCAAAAGATTCCGAACTATTGTACCACCGATTGTAGCGATTTTTTTCCGTATGGCATATTTTGCGATTTGCATTTTAACAAAGTTGGAGTTAAGTCCAGCTCGTGTGCGAAAATTGAAACAAATTGATGGTGTCAATTTCACGCAACTTTCGGTGGAAATTTGTCCTTGTCCCCATGTTCTTAAGGACAAGTATGAAACGAGCTTTAGTCTTTATTCAGAGTTCTTAAACTCTGCTTGACTATGAACCAGGCTTCAGGAGTTTTTAATAAATACATAATGTACATCATAATTTTCATAATTTTGTCGAAAATTTAGTGAGTGGTTAAAAATCCGTTTAACTTTCGTTCAATTTAGTTCTGTTTTATTTTTTATTTGTTTCTTTTCTTTTATTTTTTATTCAATTCTTAATGGTGGCCATACTTTGTCGGTTTCATCACCATTTTAAGTTAAAATTTTAACTACAGACAAAATGCTTCACATCAGAAATGCAAGCTGCCGGGCGCACGGTCCCTGATTTTGTGGAGGGTGGGCGGTCCCTGATTCTATTTGTTTGTCGACAGCCTAAAATTTAGCTATTCCAACTCAATTTTGGGTAACTTTTTTCGCCGTAAGGCGACGATGTGGGTCTTGTGAAGACCCATAGACCATAACTCTGAAATAGAGCCAAGTAATGCTTCAATGCTTCACTTGCCTTTATAGTAGTGAATTCAACGCTAGCGACCGTGAATCAAACAACGGAGACTGGCTGTACCTACTCCTGGTGCTCGTATACGCCTCGTGTGGAGGTGTGGCAGTTTGTGGTGGCTTATGTGAGCATCACTGTGGCTTTTTCGTTCGGATTCAGCACCAATACAACGCTCTATTCCAAAGTGCTGGGGCCAAGACGACAGGTTTATTGGAATTATATTGTTGTTACGGAATGAAATTGTTTTTGAAAGTCAGTAATTTTTAGTTATGGATTTGTAGCATATGTCATTTAATTTTTTACTATTTATGGTATGGTAGGCGTAATTACGCGTAAGTAACTCCGGCTTATCAGTGTTATATTGGTCAAATAAATGGGCTTAGTTAAATTGAGCGAGCCGATTAAAATAAACTCATTAATTTTTTATGTATTTAATCTGTCTGTTTTAAAATATTTAATGGCCACTGGTCTTTTTTGCTTAATTTCTATCTGCCAACCGAACTGAATTTTTGAAGATATCATTTGAAATCAAAATTTTTTTAGTGGAATAGAAATTTACATATTTTCGCCACAAAGTACTTACGTACATTCTGTACTGAAGCTCTTGCTTCTTGAGCAAACGGTTATATATGTTTTATTTTACTAATTATTACAACTTATATTAACCTACTTAACTGTAACTAATTATATTAATTAAAGCTGTTTGGTTGATTTTTTATAATTTTATTTTTACAGGGAACCATGCAAGGAATTTACGCGGCAGCTGGTGGATTAGCTATGACAATTAGCCCCATTATGGTCAGGTTAGTTTGAAACATTTTTTATTTCAATAACTCACAAGAGACAATATAGGTAATGAATAACTGGTAATTATCAATATCGCCATCATTAGAAAAGTTTCATTAAACTTCGTAAATGTTTGTACTACTTTAATAGTACAGGTTAGCCATGACAAAGTATATAAACTTAAACTTGACCTAAACAAGTATGCCCGTAAACTTAAATTCACTTAAAATGAATGGACGAACTTAAACTTGAACTTAAACTTAAATGAATGAGGGCATAATATTAAAGCCTAATACTTGTACAGTTTGTTTACAGGTACCGTTGAAACACTTTTTTGTTCAACACTGTTGAAATGGTCCCAATTTAAGTAAAAACTTTCTACTGCTAACTACCTACTTGAATGTTACTTAATGTTTGGGTAATCAAAATACCGAAATACTTTTTTATAACTAAACTTTTAGTGCATACTGTGGTTTTATGAATATAATAATCAGTCACCAACTTCAATAAATAAGAACTAGAAAAGATTAAGAATAAAATAAACTAAAAAACTATTTAAAAATTCTTGTTTCAGCCAATTTTTTGAATTGTACGGTCCCAGAGTGACTTGGGCTGTTGCTATGGCAGTTATTGCGTTCACAATTTTGATCATGGTCACAACCTACAAAAGACTGATTCCATACAAAGAAATGGTACAACTTAGAACCGGGCTAGATATCTACAAAACTGCCGATCACACAGACACGACAGACAAACAAAAGAATGATCCAGCTCTCAGCAATATCTGCTGGCGAAGCTCTGATTCGCTAAAATTTGTGCATAACTCGAAAGAAGTGGAAATGTGAAAAATTTTGATAATTATGTGGTCTTAAACTTTTAAGACAAATTTGTACAGTTTTTGTTTGTAGTTTTTAATGCAGCCTTTTTTGATATATGTAGCATATAGATGGTGTATGTGATAAAATGCAGTAATATTTGAAACTTATGTATTCATGGTTTCCGTACATACATGGGTACATTTAAGAACCAATCATTGTCAGCAAAACTCAAGTCTAATAAAAGTTGTTGAACACTGGGACAAAACAAAACATGTGAGTTTTTAAAATAACAACACATTTCAGCCATCTAGAGAACATACAGCAAGCTAAACTCACACCGCGTGTTTTATTTCTTTGTTCAACATTATCTGGTCGGATTCAATAGCTTAAGGGGGTAGTGTCGCGAAAGCAGTCGATTTTGCGTAACTGTAAAACATTTTTAGAAAAAAAATAAGACTTTGTTCTTTATATATTTTAAAAATATATGTTGAGGCAAGTATTTTCGCCAAGTTTCATCAAAATTGATGCAGTATACTGTTTGCAGTGAGGTCGCAAAGTCGGAAAAATGACGTTTTAAAAACCTATTCACATTCAATTTTTTCGTCACAATTATCAACTTATTTGTTTAGTTTGTTTACATAGACTAAAAGAATATATGTTATAGTTTATGCACACAAAATTTAGTGCAAATTGCTTGAGTGGTTGCGGAGTAATACCTGTTTGAACTGTGAAACTGTGCGTAAACAGTGAAGTACTCACAGCAATAATGATAAATTGTGAAAAATTTAGTAGCTTATTTTAAAATCAAAAGAAAAACGAACCTTTATTTTTCTTTTTTCTTATTTGTGGCAAAAAATGGTGCATCAAAACATTACATGTACTTCACAAGCTGGCCAATCTGATATCTGGCTTGATTTTTTGAACTTTTATGTCTCTATTGTGTGATGTCTGGCTCACAAATGGTGATTGGTTAAAAATATTGGTAGATATTGGTAGTCTAGTGTCTGGCAGTACTTATTTAAAACAGTATAGCATTGGACTAGTTTCTCAGTGAACGTACAAGTTCAAAGCAAAAAGATCTCTTTTGGCAACCTATGAGCAAAACTGCTTTCGCGACACTACCCCCTTAATAGCATTTATTCTAAAATACATGTAACAGATTACAGAATGTTGAAAACTGATTGATGTAAAATGTGATTCAGCAAAAACACAGTAGGCTTGGTGTAGAGGTTGGTTTTGCCATTTAGAACTGAACGACCTTAAATTGTTTACTACGCTCAATATTTGAGAAATTAGTATAAAAAAGCTAAAAATCACGAATTGGGGAAACTTGATAAACATAAAGTAATAGAAAGAGTATAGATTTTACGAATGACTTGAATATTCCTAACTTCAACATAAGATGCAAATTATTTGAGAGATGTTGTCATTCTATGTTAAGTCATTATATGTAGCCAACTCAGTTAATTGAATCCCATTAATCCGAATTCGCGAATAGCCATTAAGAATTGGAAAGTCTATACTTAACTGATCCCTTGTATATTATTTAAACCCTTAAAAGTGCAAAATATACAATTTAGGTCAACATACAAAATTCTGTTTTCAAAATAGGATCATGATTTATCTCCTTTTCACAAAACGTTAGTTTATAATGCACTTGTTTATTAACACTTATCATATAACTTTTTTAATATTGTCTCTATTTATATTGATCACTATTGCGTCTATTAATGTTTTTGGTATTCAAGCAACAAATAAATAACACTTGTCCCAAGTAGCAAAATATTTCAACACAAGTCAGAAGAGAGCCTCCGCTGAGTATAGCAATGACTCCGCCCAAATTTGAAATATATCTGATAATCTAAAAATAAGTTCGGTTAAAATCAATCATAAAACAGACAGGATCTATTTATACTTACAGCGTACAGTCCTGGCCTCAAATAGTGTCCTTCGTGCGTGTGAGTGCGAGTGGCCATCAGACACTATTCCATAACCTAGCTAGAGTGAACCTAGAGTGACCTTTTGTCCCAGGTCACAGCTAGCAGTGGCTTTTACACATACGTATCTAGCTAGGTAAGTTTGCTTTACTACATAAGCACGAATGTAGAAGCCAGCCAGGCTGGCCAAAGGTCACCAAAGGTTAACTGAGGACTCGAGTGGACCACACGAAGTGGTTTCAGCTTACTTTCGTGTGAGAGTCCGAGTAGACATCGTGTCAACTTCGAGTAGAAGGACACTATTTGAGGCCAGGACTGTATGTCTGTTCAGCCGGTACCTTTATGATATAAATTCACAATTTCATCTTATTACATATTATTAGTGGCGTGATTTTTGCTGTTGCGCCACAGCGCAGCAGCTCATTTAGAATGAGTCTGGGTATCAAAGTGCACAATATGTGCTCTTGATACCCAGGCTGGTTTGCATGCGCCAAATGATGAAACTTTATTTTGATGTGTACATACATGCATATTGTATAATATGCAAATTAGTTGGTATTAGCGAACGTGCATACACATACACACATACACACATAAATACTTTGAGTTGTCTGCATATTACAATTATTGCGCAGTGCCAATCAGCAAGAACTAGGTATGTGTAGTACCAAGAGTACATAATAGCGTCTCACTCTATATAGAAGAAGAGTGAAACACTCTCCAGCCTGCCTATGTTCTAGCACAGGCAGATGCGCTGGTCGTTTTCAGCCTACATACATGTTGACATTCTGTGCAACATGTGACTGGCCAATCAGCGCGTAGATTCTCTGCGTAACACACTTTAGTATATAATCGCTGATGCGTTGATAAGCATTAAGATAGGGATAAAAGCTTAATAACTCATTATTTAGTCATAGTTTGCTTGCAAAAACATTAAAATAATTTGCAAATAACTCTAGGGATATTTTGGCAAACTTTCAGCGAAATTGATTGAGAAACTTTTGAGATATAAACTTTTCTTAATTTCTTAAAAGCTTCTCAATCAATTTCGCTGAAAGTTTGCCAAAATAACCCCAAAGGTATTTGCAAACCTTTTTTAATGTTTTTGCAAGCAGACTATAAATAAATGATGAGTTATTAACCTTTTATCCCTATCCCGTTTTATGATTGGAGCACGTGCACAGGCGTCTGCCAATCAGAGAATAGGAGCTGGCTTCTGATTGGCCAACAACATGTTGCACAAAATGTCAACATGTCGCTTGAAAACGACCAGCGCATCTACCTGTGCTAGAACACAGGCAGGCTGGAGAGTGTCTCACTCTTCTTCTATATAGAGTGAGACGCTATTATGTACTCTTGGTAGTACTGTAGTTCTTATCTTTAAATTGATTATTTCTCAGATTGAAAGTTCATCACCGAGTAAATTCTCAGATTAAAATTCAAACTCATTTGAACACAGTTTTTGAAAAAATTCAAACTCATCTGAATTATCACACCTGAAATTTCTACACCTGATTAACTCTCGTGTTGAAAGCTCATTTGAAAATGTTCTTTAAACTTCCAAATATCTAATTTTGATGAATATTAACTCACGACGCTCATGTAAATACCTTACCTTCACTAATTGAGATTAAAGTGAAATGAAACTATATTATATACCAGCGCATTAATAGTCAACCTCAGCAACATTTGTTGCAAATTGTATGTAGATTGTACACGGTTTTAATCATTTAAACAGTATGTTAATTGTTATGGTACAGTACAGGTCAGAATTCAGTTCCACTGAAGCCGGCTTCGGCCTCACTTTTCAATGGCTTCAATCGGAAATGAAGCAGGCTCCACTTCAGATTGAAGCCGTTTCGGCCTGACTTTGAGATAAAAGCTGACATTTACTCGGTGACAGTTAATTAATCATATTGCTGGCTCCTTGCAGTCTGCCAGTAATAGATGCGTGCGTATGTGTTTAGCCAAAAAGTTAAGGTCTAAGCAATTCTGGAGGATTGCTCAACTTCGCCTCCTGCAAGAGTGTGTGCACATTTGTAGTTACTATGTGTGCATCGGTCATTGCTAGAGGACAACATTTGACCGCAATTTTGACTCATTGGAGTATTCCGTCGTTATGGCCATTGTTTGCATAATAATATTGTTAGAAGTAATTCTCTGAAATTGTTTGTTTCATCAAGTTAGGATTGGCATCAAATTTTAGACCTGGGTGAAGTATATAATAGTGCAACAGTTTTTATACATAATTTACGTATGAACTTGGCTTGAATTAAGTTAATTCATGTGTAATTTGTGTTTGCAAGTTAATAATGAAGAATATACTAAAATATTCTAACGTTTGCACGGTTGCCTGTTCAATGTCTCTACTGTGCTTTATTATGGCAGATTGACAAAAAATGACCACACAAAATTTCAATTAACTGAAACGCTATATTACAAATGTTTGCGTACAAGGCATTAGAGGTATTAGGGTAGACTTATATATATACCCACATTTGTCAGAAGCATAGTTGCACATAGCGGGGTAGGGGAGTATCCCTTCCCTTCAAGGGGGTCAGCACTCCACCCTCTCGGCAACCAAGGACCCCCTTCAACCCCCACCCCCACACTGGTTGCCGAAAAAGTGTATTGAATAAATTATCTTATGTAAATATTAAATAATAAATTAATAATAGTGTATAGTGAAAAGGTGATTGAGTAAATTATCCAAAAATCGCAGAAAATTGTCGGCCGCAGCCAAAAAGGTGCCCCGAAAATAAGCAAAAAATCGAAAAAGCGCAAATATTTTCCGGCTATTGCCATAAATCGCACCAATACCAGGACCATTCCCCTCTCCGCCGGAGGCCGGGTACCCCCCTCGACGATTGCTCCCGTACATCGGTGGTCAGAAGCAATAAACTTGAAAATCCCAGTAGCCAAGCTTAAGGTCAGCTGTAGCTGCCCTCTTAGAAATGACAGACAGCACACATAATAACTACAAATGCGCACACACTCTGGCAGGAGGCGAAGGTGAGCAATCCTCCAGAATTGCTTAGACCTTAACTTCTTGGCTCAACACATACATTACACCATCTATTACTGGCAGACTGCAAGGGGCCACCAATATGACTAATTAAGCTGTCACCTAGTAAATGCCAACTTTTACCTTAAGGTCAGGCCGAAACGGCTTCAATCTGAAGTGAAGCCGGCTTCATTTCCGATTGAAGCCATTCAAAAGTGAGGCCGAAGCCGGCTTCAAGTGGAA
>JASANF010019482.1:0-18166 GCA_030248245.1 Trissonchulus sp. WLG1_4
TGTAATTGTGAATGCCTCTTTGAATTATTGCCGTTACGTTCCGCAATTTTCTTATTACTACAAATCACACCTCCTCTGACCATGAAAAAAGGCTCAGGTATACTCAGGCCCAAGTGATACTTGGCCACTAATCAGAGGTTGTAATGTACCGTTAAAGCAATAAATTTAACTCTAAAAATAGTTTTTCCTTATCCATGCAAACGCAGTTATATAGTTTTGCAAAATATACAAACTAAAAAAAACTTTTTACCTCTGCTTCTTGAGCCTTGAGTTCATTGAATTTGGCTTGATTCTCCTTCAGCTGATGTTCAAGTTTATCCGTTTTATCAGTTTCAACGTGAAACGCCTCCGTGAATTCCACTAATTTAGCCTCTGTTTCCCGAAAAGAAGTTCTCAGTTCCTTAACTTCTTCTAGCATAATCTCAATCAGTCCGTCTTTATCCGAATTCGGCATTGACTGACAAAGTTCTTGCACAGAATTGGTTTGGCTTTTCTCAAACATCCAATTCAGCGTTTCGGTCGGATTGGTCGCTGAGCAATCTTCAGTCAATTTGCGTCGTTTCTGGCAAAAAGCGGGGGGCGGGGGTAGGGCGTTGTCATTCGGCGAAATACTCTGTAAATCCACGGCAATAAATGGACTCTGGGGGGTGCGTGGGGTTCCCTGCTCAGCCCAACAATTGGTCGTATCCGAGCTAGAGCCGGGGCAAAGTTCAACCGAATGATTGCGATTGTGAGTCTGAACTCGTTCTTTATCTTTATCCGCCGCATTCACGCGCAGCACAAAAAGTTCCTTATTTTTAATCTTCAGCGATCTGCGCAGTTGCTTAATTTCGGCATTCGTTTTGGCCAGCGAATTGTCCAGTTCTGAAATTTTCAGTTTCATCTCCGCTGTTTCGCGTTCACGCGATCGCAGTTGGTCGTCGCGAAGTTTCAGCTTGGTCATCAGTTCCCCAGCGCGCTGTCGGTCTTTTTGCGCAGCATGAAATTCCCCCTTCATCCGTCGCACAGTTTCCGTCTGCATGTCGACGGCCTTGTTTAGTTCGCGAATTTTAAACTGAGCCGTTTCAGCCTGTTTGATCAGGGAATCATTCTCAACCTCCAGTTTCACATTATAGGTTTCAATTTTGGCCAACAGTTTGCACAAATCATGGCTATCCGACCGTTTCATGGCGCACTGCAGGCTGTGCAGCGTGCCCTGAATGCGGGCCAGCATTTTGCTATTATTTCCTGTCAGTTCGGTCATCAGCAGTTTGACGCCTTCAAATTGACGCTTGCATAAGGCCAGTCTAGTCAGCGATAGATTGTGCATTTCGGCAAGTTTGGAGCGAATCAACAACACCTCATCTGCTTGCGCCTGTCGGGCTTTGTCCTGTTCGCATATAATATCCTTTGCTACTTCCAATTTTTTCAGCATCAACAAACAGCTTCGACATGGTTGTTCACCCATACTCTCACCTGAAACAAATTTTTTATACAAATTTCTGTCAAGTAACACTCATGCTTAGAGGATGGTGGGCTACATAGGTAAAAAATAAAAGTTCTCCAATTTTGCTTATTTTTACATTACAGATATACTACCCCAAACCGCAACCTCAGAGAAGTACAATTAAGCTTGAAGGTGCACTTTGGTTCAGTGCGGTGGTCAGCGTATTTATTTACCTAAGCACAAGTGCCTAAAAAGCGATAAATAGGCGTTAGTTGGACAAGTCTAGCACAGACGAGTGACGAGATATATCTAGCCAATTAAACTGAAACTTTTTTGGGCCCGCCAAGTTTGAGTGATTTTATAAATGATGTCACCACGTCACTGCAGACGCCCCTGGCAAAAATTTAAAAAAGTGGATCATAGAGAATTGAGATATGAAATTAGGCTACCGATTACCGAGTCATGTAAGAATCAGCTTCGTCACAAAAATCAATCACAAAGGGACGTTTTCTGCACACGTTTTGTTGCGTCTATGGTCTATACACTTCATTGAAAGTGGACCGGTAAAAACAATACTTTGGCGTGTCCGCCTTTTGGTGCTCGCTCATCTTACTTTGTTACGAATTCATGGAGCGTAGAACCAAGTGCCACTTCAAAAGTGATTGCACATTAGGGTTAAATGCAGTTGGGGGGGGGGGATACACAGGAAAACCGGTGATCCGAATTTTCTCTAAAACACCGTCTTACACTTCGTAGTAATTCGGAGGTTATTGGGAGCTTTTTATATATATTTCGTAGCATTTTCGGACAATTTAGTTGAGAATTCGGGTGTATAAATTTTGACCGAAGAAACAGTTTTCAAAAATTGGAATTTATTTAAGACAAAATTTAGACAAAATTCGGACATTTTTAATATGTCTTAATTTCCTGTGAAAACCCTCCTAAACTGATTCCTTGAAATTAAGACAAATTTAAGACAATTTAAAAGAAAATTAAGATGTCCAAAAATCATCTCAAATTCACGCCATTTCTGTCTAATCGGTTTTATAGCCTTTTTATAGAAAAATAAGACATCTTAAAAATGTCCGAATTTTGTCTGAATTTTGTCTTAAATAAATTCCAATTTTTGAGAATAGTTTCAGATTTTTTGGACAAAATTTAGACATCCAAATAACCAATTAAACTGTCCGAAAACGGTACAAAATATGTATAAAAAGCTCCTAATAACTTCCTAAACACCTCCGAAGTGTAAGACGGTGATTTGGAGAAAATTCGAATCACCGGTTTTGCTGTGATAGCGGACCTTTTTTTGAGTAGAGCACATTGGGGGAAGCATCTTTGCTTCAATAACGCCTATTTCATTTTTTGGATTTTCTGAGATATGACCCCCCGAAATCTGAACCCGCAATGAGAGATGTTTGGGCAACTTTTTTCAAAACCTCGTGTTTTCTCAGTTCAAAACGGGTTTAAATGGAAGCGGAATAATGTTTGCAATTTTTTGAAATCAAAACAAAGGCACTTTCGTCCCTTTCCTTCCCGAAAAATTGGCCAAACTCACCAGAATCGTCCAATTTTTGACCAAAGTCAAACTGGGCCCCAATTTGGGCTTGGGCTTCGGTCCAGGCCAGTGGCGTAGCCAGGGGGGGCCCGCGGCTCCCCTCAGCTATTTGGGCCCCCATTCGTGGGTAGCGTAGCACCCCCTCCCCCCCGGTGGACAAACTTCCAGAAATTTTCGTGCAAAAAGGCACGTGGGCCGGGTTAAATGCAGTTTGGGGGGAAATACTGGACCTATTTTTTTTAAGTAGAGCACCTTTGGGGAAGCATTTTTGCTTCAAGAAACCCTATTTAATTTTTTGGATGTTCTGAGATACGACCCCCCGAAATCTGAACCATCAACGGACTTTTTCGTAATTTTTGCTGAAACCTTTCTTTTTTCCGTTCTAAACGTGTTTAAATAGAGTCGAAATAATGTTTGCAATTCTTTAGAACCAATACAAAGGCTCTTGGACCCAATTCCGTCAGAAAAAATGGGCCAAATTCACGAGAAACGCCCAATTTTTTATCAAATTCAAACTTGGCCTTAATTTAGGCTTGGGCTTAGGCTTAGGGCTTAGGCTTACTAAGGCTCAGGCTTAGGTACTAAAAAATCGAAATTTTCTGGAATAATCTTGCCAGCTTAGCCTAGAGAATCTTGCCAGCTAAACCTAGACGATTCCTTAAAACATCATAACGCACTCAAAACTATCCAAAAACAAAGATTATAGCCATTTTTGGCTTCACACTTTGCCCTGCGTTCACTTCCCAAAACACTGAAAATGCAATTTTCGGGTTGCATAGCTCAGAAAATCCAAATTTATGGATAGGGGTTCTATTACAAAAAATGCTTCGCTCAAGGTGCTCTACTCCAAAAAATCGGGTAACTATCCCTCCCCCAACTGCACTTGATCCGCCAGCTTAGCCCAGAGAATCCTGCCAACTAAGCCTAGACGATGCGTTAAAACATGATAACGCACTCAAAACTATCCGAAAACAAAGATTGTAGCCAATTTTGGCTTCGAACTTTGGCCTACGTTCACGTCAAAAACCAGTGAAAATTCCATTTTCAAGGGGTCATAGCTCAGAAAATCCAAATTTGTGAATAGGGGTTCTAGGTCGTATAACACGAGGCCGAATCGTCACGAGGCCGAATCGTCGCCAGGCCGAAAATGTTGCACAAGGCCGAATCGTCACGAGGCCGAATCGTCATCAGGGCCCGGTTTCATAAACGTAATATTAGTGAATATTAGTAAATATTAGTCAATATTAGTTTATTAGTTGAAACATTAGCGTTTCATAAATAATGAACTAATATATGTGTATTAGTTATTATTCATTAGTATATTAGTGCTCAAATATTAGCGCTCTAGGCAGCTTAGGTTTCATAAACACACTAATATTTGAACTAATGCACTAATATACTAATTATTAGTTATTAGTTGCAACTCACCCGTAATTCTTATATTAGTTACGGCTTAACACAAAGAGGGGGTCCGGAACCTTTCACATTTTTTTATTTTGTTTATAATGACACAAGGGAACCAGTACATAGTTAGGCGCTACTAAAAATTGACACAATCTTCTCATTTTGCAGACAAACGAACTTAACCCGGATTTTGATCATGCGACAGTCACTTTTAGCGCAGCAGCTTCTTGTACATATATATGGACAAAATAAGAACACTGCACTCCAAGACTTTAGCTTCGTTGCAACTGATGAACTGTAGAAGGAGCAATAATTGTGTGAAATGCCCCTTTCAGAGCCCTGACGAAAAATTGAAACCACAGCTTCGAATAAAGCCCCAGCTAAGGCGTTCACGACACAACAAAGCCCCTGGGGCTTTATTCGAGGTAATACGGTAGTTGGTTCTAGCCAGCGAATAGTTGAACTGCTTTTTTGGAATCGTAAATCTTTGTATTAAGCGAACATGTTCAGTCCAACTGCGCCACAACGGAACGTATCCTTAAATTAGCAATGTGTGAATTTGATTTTTTTCATCGCAAGAGTAGTATTTTTAAAGCCACATTATATAATTGTACTTGTACTCTTGTGGGCCTTGTACAGACATAGTGTTTGTGTGATTTTACTATCCCTTCTCGAAGTCCGTTGACTAAATATTAACCGCATTTCAGCGAAAAATAGACAGAAAAATAAAACATTAATTGCTTTCCCTTTATCTTCCTTGCCTCTAATTTTGCTTGCCCTTGTGTCATTATAAACAAAATAAAAAAATGTGAAAGGTTCCGGACCCCCTCTTTGTGTTAAGCCGTAACTAATATAAGAATTACGGGTGAGTTGCAACTAATAACTAATAATTAGTATATTAGTGCATTAGTTCAAATATTAGTGTGTTTATGAAACCTAAGCTGCCTAGAGCGCTAATATTTGAGCACTAATATACTAATGAAAATAATAACTAATACACATAAATTAGTTCATTATTAATGAAACGCTAATTTAACAACAAAAAAACTAATATAGACTAAAATTTACTAATATTCACAAAAAAAACAAATATGAAACCGGGCCCTGAAGACTATACTGCCTCGTGACGATTCGGCCTTGTGCAACATTTTCGGCCTGGCGACGATTCGGCCTCGTGACGATTCGGCCTCGTGTTATACGACCTAGAACCCCTATCCACAAATTTGGATTTTCTGAGCTATGACCCCTTGAAAATGGCATTTTCAGGGTTTTTTGACGTGAACGTAGGCCAAAGTTCGAAGCCAAAATTGGCTATAATCTTTGTTTTCGAATAGTTTTGAGTGCGTTATGATGTTTTAAGGCATCGTCTAGGCTTAGTTGGCAGGATTCTCTAGTCTAAGCTGGCGGATCAAGTGCAGTTGGGGGAGGGAAATAGTGGACCTATTTTTTGGAGTAGAGCACCTTGAGCGAAGCATTTTTTGTAATAGAACCCCTATCCATAAATTTGGATTTTCTGAGCTATGACCCCTTGAAAATTGCATTTTCAGTGTTTTGGGAAGTGAACGCAGGTCAAAGTGTGAAGCCAAAAATGGCTATAATCTTTGTTTTTGGATAGTTTTGAGTGCGTTATGATGTTTTAAGGAATCGTCTAGGTTTAGCTGGCAAGATTCTCTAGGCTAAGCTGGCAAGTTTATTCCAGAAAATTTCGATTTTTTAGTACCTAAGCCTGAGCCTTAGTAAGCCTAAGCCCTAAGCCTAAGCCCAAGCCTAAATTAAGGCCAAATTTGAATTTGATGAAAAATTGGGCGTTTCTCGTAAATTTGGCCCATTTTTTCTGACGGAACTGGGTCCAAGAGCCTTTGTATTGGTTCTAAAAAATTGAAACATTATTTCGACTCTATTTAAACACGTTTAGAACGGAAAAAAGAAAGGTTTCAGCAAAAATTACGAAAAAGTCCGTTGATGGTTCAGATTTCGGGGGGTCGTATCTCAGGACATCCAAAAAATTAAATAGGGTTTCTTGAAGCAAAAATGCTTCCCCAAAGGTGCTCTACTTAAGGTGGCGCTCAGGGGAACCGACTTTGGCGTTTAATTTTTTTCAGCGACATTTTTGACCATAATGTCTTGAAGAAAAGTTGTTCAAAATGAAAATAGCTTTCATTTGATGTGCATATTGTGATAAAAAAATTTTTTTAAATTTTTTGGACAATTTTGTAGCCGTAACAAAAAAATTTTTGTTTCCATATAAAATGATTACTCATATCATTGCAATATGCGGTTTTTTAGCTTTAAATTGATGTATTAAACTTAAGAATACGTTGAAGTTTTGCTGAGTTATTTAGCCGTGAAAATAGCAAATCCAAAATGAAAAATCTACAAAGCTGATAAATCTTCGAAAATGTCAAATTTTTGATTTAATTTCTTAAAAAATTGAGTATGGCTTTTTGTAACTTTTTCAACGGAAATATGCAGTCCTAGGGAAGGTCTAATTTTTGAAAAAGTGAAACGTGTGGGCAAACCTCACATTTTTGCGTAGCGAAATCGACTACTTTTTTTGGACCTGGGTCCCAGCTGCCGTTTGCGATTGAGTTGAAAATTTGCACAATAAAAGAAAGAATATAAATGCAGACGTGAAAGTTTTTCGATTTTCAAATTTTGGCCCGCAGCACTTTTTGTAGTCGCTCAAACACGACTGATTTTTGAAAAATCAATTTTTTGCAAAATCAAAAATAAAAATGAAAAATCGAAGATCAATCACGTCTAAATTTTTGAGAGATCTTTCTATTGATACCAAGATCATCAAAATCGGTTGAAGTTTCGCTGAGCTAGGTCAAAAACAAAATTAGTGTGAATATGAAATTCGACATGGTCATAAAATTTGACACATTCACATTAAAGTGCTGAACTGTATTGAAAATAGGTATTTTTGATGTCTCTTTGATATACAATTAAAGTGGTATTGCTATTTATTGCATGAGCTGAGCGCCAAACATGAGTTTTGGGGTCCGTGAAGCTGGCGAAGAAAGTAGTGGCACAAACTCTAATATTTACGGCACAAATTTACACACATTTGTGCTAAATTTGTGCCGCAAAAATTGAAATTTGTTCCTTTACTGCAACGGAGAACGAGAGGGGGCCTTTTTCGTGGTGTTGACTTCACAACACGAGGTGCCAACTTCACAAATTTTTTTGTCATCTCTGAAACGTAAACAAAACGTAGAGTTCTTTTGTTCTTTATAACCAAAATTCATCAGTGTAATTTGTGCCGCAATTAAGGTGGCACTCCTGAAATGTGGGTTTTGGCCATTATTTTGAAAACGCGCAAAAATAAACATGCATCGTAAGAACAAAAGTTGATCAGAAGTGAATTTCCTTCAATTTGATGTACATATCACATAAAAAAAATTTTGAACATTTTAGAGCAAATTTCGTCAAGAAAAATAGATTTTCACGGAAATGCCTTCATAAGCCAGTGCATTTACACGTATGTAATGAATTTGAAAGGCTGAAAAACACTAGCAGTAGTGTTTTACTGAAACGTGATTAAAAATTTTTGGTGTTTTATTGAGTGTGGTATAATTTTTTTGTGAACTAACGCAATACTTTCTGCATGAGACAGAAATATAGTGCGTGTGAATACAAACGCAAATTTTCGGCTTGCGATTTTAAAAAATTGGCTCAACGAAAAAAGTTAAAATTTGGCACATAAATGCACCTTGTCATCTTCGAGCGGTCGCAAAATTTGATTTTTATCAAATCGATAGTATCTAAAAAATTTAGCTAAATTTATGTATTTCAAAAATCGCGATTTTAGTGTTTTTCGATATATCAATCATATTCATCAAAAATGACTTTTTGCGACCGCTCGATCACGTTGAGGCGAGCAAAAAGAGCTATTGATTGTGCAACAGCTACTTACTTGCGAAGAGAAATCGCAAGCCGAAATTTCACTCACGTTTGGTCTACAGTGAATGCTAATTTGTATCAATCAACTTCATTTTTTGTATTTAGGCATACTTTTACACCAGCTTGCCATTGTGTATCTAAAATTGGCCCCAAACTGCCGTTTTTTGAAAAGTCACATTTCAGGAGCGCCACCTTAAAGAAAAGAAACACAAAATTTGGAAGCGAAAATTCATGTTCAAAATTAGAAGTTTTGCTTCGGTGTCTCGCTTCACTCCGCAATTGCCCGTTTTTTACGCGAGTACGATTTTTTTGTTTTTATGTATTTCTTGAAACTTATGCAGACTTTTTTATTAATATTTGGCTCCATTTGAAGTTGTTTAGATGGGTAAAACTACGCATTTTAGAATTTTATTTAGCGGAATGAAGCCAGGCACCGACGCAAAGGCCCGTATTCACATACTAAGAGTTATTCACATACTAACGCTAAGCGTTTGCTAAGTGTTAGCGCTTAATTTGTACTAAACTGTTATTCACAAAATAAACGCTTAAAAATTAGTGTTATACTAAACTTAGCGTATAGCAACTTTTGTGCTTAGTTTTGGCTTTGGCTTGAAGTGCGCTCCCTGCTTGATGTGGATCCGGTTCCGGAATTCGTTATTTATCCGCATTTCCATTTGGTATTTATAAATCCGATTATAGATTTATTTAAATTACTATTTCTTATTAATAATATATATTTTTCTCGAACTATACATTTGTAAAAAATGTTTTCAGCAAATGGATTCCTGAAAAATGCAAAATCAGCTCTGCATGTTTCAGGGGGCATATCATGAAAAATATAAATTTTCAAATAGAAGTTCTTGAAGAAAAATTACTTCGATTAAGATGCTCTACTCAAAAATGTAAAAAAACGAATTTGGACAACAAAGTGCATTTTTTATTTTTTGCGATTAAACGAGCAAAATGGATCGAATTGGTCGGAAAATGTCACTAATATATCCTAAATTGCATGCCCTTCCTTCCCATGGCGGCCAAGAACCTCCCCCACTCTCCCTACCCCTTCCCCACACCATCCACTAACTAAGCGCTTAGCGCTTAGGGAGCTCCCGAGGTCCCTAAACTTAAGCGCTTAATTCTAAGCGAAACACTAACTTTTAAGTATGTGAATACAAAATTGAAACGCTAAGTTAAGCGTTAGTGTTTGCTAAGCGCTTAAATAAACACTAAGTATGTGAATAACACTTAGCGCTTATAAGCGCTAACACTTAGTGTAAACACTAACTTTAAGCGTTAGTGTTAGTATGTGAATACGGGCCAAAACTTCTAATTTTGAACATGAATTTTCGCTTCCAAATTTTGTGTTTCTTTTCTAAAGTTGCGGCACAAATTACACTGATAAATTTTGGTCATAAAAAGCAAAAGAACTGTAGGTTTTCTTTACGTTTCAGAGGTGACAAAAAAAATTTGTGAAGTTGGCACCTCGTGTTGTGAAGTCAACACCACGAAAAAGGCCCCTCTCGTTCTCCATTGCAGTAAAGGAACAAATTCCATATTTTTGCGGCACAAATTTAGCACAAATGTGAGTAAATTTGTGCCGTAAAAATTAGAGTTTGTGCCACTACTTTCTACGCCAGCTTCACGGACCCTGAGTTTTGTTGCTGAGCGCTACCTTAAAAAAATAGGTCCAGTATTTCCCCCCAAACTGCATTTAACCCGGCCCACGTGCCTTTTTGCACGAAAATTTCTCGAAGTTTGTCCACCGGGGGGGAGGGGGTGCTACGCTACCCACGAATGGGGGCCCAAATAGCTGAGGGGGGCCGCGGGCCCCCCCGGGCTCAGTGGCGTATCCAGGATTTCGCAAAGGGGGGGGGCTGCGACCGGGGGGGGGGGGGGTGCGGAGCAACTGTGAGCCACCGCCGATCAAAAGGGGTCTGGCGGGGACGGCAACCCTCGGACCTTTTTTGAGTTTGTAATTGTAACCATCGATAAACTACAATAGTGAATCTGCAGCAAGCACTTAACTTTGCGGGGGTCTGGGGGCGGCCCCCCCCAGAAGTTGAAGCTTCTTTGAGATTTTAACCATCGAAATTGCATTGAAAATTGCACTTTTTACATGAAATAAAGAAATGTAGTGGATCTGGATCTACAGCTAGCATTTAGCAATGCGGGGGTCTGGGGGCGGCAGCCCCCAGAAGTTTTAGCTTTTTTGAGGTTTTAACCATCTATATACATTGCACTGACAACTGCACTTATGCATATATAATTTTAAAATATTAAACATTAATATTTAAGCCCATGGATCAAAAAATAGGCCCAAGGGCCTATGATGACCTATGTACATTATATATAGTCGAGCGGGGAACAAAAGTCACGTCCATTTGGCGTAAAAGCCCGTTGTGTACAGCTGCGTACATAAGAGTTGGAGTGAATCTTTTTGTGCTATGGGCCAGCGTAGGCTATTTTATGGCTGCGTTCAAAAATTGGGGTTTTGCGATGATTTATCGTTGCAATGCAATATGCTTTTGCCAGGTGGCTTTTTCTGATCCGTCGTCAAGAACGACCGTTTCTGATGTGTGTTGCAATTTTAGGGTTGAAAATTGACACACGAGACGCGGATACACTTGCCGTTAGCAGATCATTATTCAAAGTTCCAAATGGTCGACTGTGGCTAATTTTATTATACAGAAACTATAAATTGGCCGAAAATTGCTAATATGTGTCGTTTTTAGCGTTAAAATAGCAATTAAATGCATTTTTAACGTTTTAAAACAAAGAAAACGCATCCCCCCTCCCCGAAATTTTTTGTGGCCACGCCACTGCAGATTGGTGTAATAATGCTTAAAAAAATTAAAATTAACAAAAAGTGAAAAAATCGTAAAAAATATGTATGCAAAAAATACAAACAAAAAAATACAAACATGTATGCAGCAAAGCAAAAATTAGTATTCTTTGTATTTAATTTTGCATTTTTTACCCTATCTAACATACATGTATGAGGGGCGGGATGGGGGGGACCCCCCCCCCCCAAAATCGAGGACCCGGGGGGAGGGTCCCCAAAACTTGGGCAAAATTTTGAAAAAATGGCACTTTTTAGCGAAATTTTTGCAAAATTTAGGGTATTTTTGGTCGATCTAGGGGGAGGGTCCCCAAAATTTGGCTGGAGAGGCCCCCCCAAAATTTTGACCCCGTTACATGTATGCTATCTAACTATACAAACATGTGAGACATTAATCAATTAGCACAGAATATGATAATAGACCTGGCATATATATAGGCATGCACAAAGAAAAAAGGTATCTAAGCCGGAAAAACATCAACAGAATGGCAAAAACTTGGAGATTTTTTAAATTTTGAAGGTAGAATTTGTCAATTGTGGAGGTATCAGAAACACTTTTGTCAGCTTTTGAAGTTTCGAAAAGGGGGGGGCTGCGACCCTCTAAGGGGGGGGGCTCAAATCGCTAAGGGGGGGGCTGCAGCCCACCCAGCCCCCCCCCCCCTAAATACGCCACTGCCCGGGCTACGCCACTGGCCTGGACCTAAGCCGAAGCCCAAGCCCAAATTGGGGCCCAGTTTGACTTTGGTCAAAAATTGGACGATTCTGGTGAGTTTGGCCAATTTTTCGGGAAGGAAAGGGACGAAAGTGCCTTTGTTTTGATTTCAAAAAATTGCAAACATTATTCCGCTTCCATTTAAACCCGTTTTGAACTGAGAAAACACGAGTTTTTGAAAAAAGTTGCCAAAACATCTCTCATTGCGGGTTCAGATTTCGGGGGGTCATATCAGAAAATCCAAAAAAAAGAAATAGGGGTTCTTGAAGCAAAGATGCTTCCCCCAATGTGCTCTACTCAAAAAAAGGTCCGCTATCACAGCAAAACCGGTGATTCGAATTTTCTCCAAATCACCGTCTTACACTTCGGAGGTGTTTAGGAAGTTATTAGGAGCTTTTTATACATATTTTGTAGCGTTTTCGGACAGTTTAATTGGTTACTTGGATGTCTAAATTTTGTCCAAAAAATCTGAAACTATTCTCAAAAATTGGAATTTATTTAAGACAAAATTCAGACAAAATTCGGACATTTTTAAGATGTCTTATTTTTCTATAAAAAGGCTATAAAACCGATTAGACAGAAATGGCGTGAATTTAAGATGATTTTTGGACATCTTCATTTTCTTTTAAATTGTCTTAAATTTGTCTTAATTTCAAGGAATCATTTTAGGAGGGTTTTCACAGGAAATTAAGACATATTAAAAATGTCCGAATTTTGTCTAAATTTTGTCTTAAATAAATTCCAATTTTTGAAAACTGTTTCTTCGGTCAAAATTTATACACCCGAATTCTCAACTAAATTGTCCAAAATGCTACGAAATATATATAAAAAGCTCCCAATAACCTCCGAATTACTACGAAGTGTAAGACGGTGTTTTAGAGAAAATTCGGATCACCGGTTTTCCTGTGTATCCCCCCCCACTGCATTTAACCCTAATGTGCAATCACTTTTGAAGTGGCACTTGGTTCTACGCTCCATGAATTCGTAACAAAGTAAGATGAGCGAGCACCAAAAGGCGGACACGCCAAAGTATTGTTTTTACCGGTCCACTTTCAATGAAGTGTATAGACCATAGACGCAACAAAACGTGTGCACAAAACGTCCCTTTGTGATTGATTTTTGTGACGAAGCTGATTTTTACATGATTCGGTAATCGGTAGCCTAATTTCATATCTCAATTCTCTATGATCCACTTTTTTAAATTTTTGCCCGGGGCGTCTGCAGTCACGTGGTGACATCATTTATAAAATCACTCAAATTTGGCGGGCCCAAAAAAGTTTCAGTTTGATTGGCTAGATATATCTCGTCACTCGTCTGTGCTAGACTTGTCCAACTAACGCCTATTTATCGCTTTTTGGGCACTTGTGCTTAGGTAAATAAATACGCTGACCACCGCACTGAACCAAAGTGCACCTTCAAGCTTAATTGTTCTTCTCTGAGGTTGCGGTTTGGGGTAGTATATATGTAATGTAAAAATAAGCAAAATTGGAGAACTTTTATTTTTGACCTATGTAGCCCACCATCCTCTAAGCATGAGTGTTACTTGACAGAAATTTGTATAAAAAAATTGTTTCAGGTGAGAGTATGGGTGAGCAACCATGTCGAAGCTGTTTGTTGATGCTGAAAAAATTGGAAGTAGCAAAGGATATTATATGCGAACAGGACAAAGCCCGACAGGCGCAAGCAGATGAGGTGTTGTTGATTCGCTCCAAACTTGCCGAAATGCACAATCTATCGCTGACTAGACTGGCCTTATGCAAGCGTCAATTTGAAGGCGTCAAACTGCTGATGACCGAACTGACAGGAAATAATAGCAAAATGCTGGCCCGCATTCAGGGCACGCTGCACAGCCTGCAGTGCGCCATGAAACGGTCGGATAGCCATGATTTGTGCAAACTGTTGGCCAAAATTGAAACCTATAATGTGAAACTGGAGGTTGAGAATGATTCCCTGATCAAACAGGCTGAAACGGCTCAGTTTAAAATTCGCGAACTAAACAAGGCCGTCGACATGCAGACGGAAACTGTGCGACGGATGAAGGGGGAATTTCATGCTGCGCAAAAAGACCGACAGCGCGCTGGGGAACTGATGACCAAGCTGAAACTTCGCGACGACCAACTGCGATCGCGTGAACGCGAAACAGCGGAGATGAAACTGAAAATTTCAGAACTGGACAATTCGCTGGCCAAAACGAATGCCGAAATTAAGCAACTGCGCAGATCGCTGAAGATTAAAAATAAGGAACTTTTTGTGCTGCGCGTGAATGCGGCGGATAAAGATAAAGAACGAGTTCAGACTCACAATCGCAATCATTCGGTTGAACTTTGCCCCGGCTCTAGCTCGGATACAGCCAATTGTTGGGCTGAGCAGGGAACCCCACGCACCCCCCAGAGTCCATTTATTGCCGTGGATTTACAGAGTATTTCGCCGAATGACAACGCCCTACCCCCGCCCCCCGCTTTTTGCCAGAAACGACGCAAATTGACTGAAGATTGCTCAGCTACCAATCCGACCGAAACGCTGAATTGGATGTTTGAGAAAAGCCAAACCAATTCTGTGCAAGAACTTTGTCAGTCAATGCCGAATTCGGATAAAGACGGACTGATTGAGATTATGCTAGAAGAAGTTAAGGAACTGAGAACTTCTTTTCGGGAAACAGAGGCTAAATTAGTGGAATTCACGGAGGCGTTTCACGTTGAAACTGATAAAACGGATAAACTTGAACATCAGCTGAAGGAGAATCAAGCCAAATTCAATGAACTCAGCTCTGAAGCAGAGGTAAAAAGTTTTTTTAGTTTGTATATTTTGCAAAACTATATATATACTGCGTTTGCATGAATTAAGGAAAAATTTTTAGAGTTAAATTTTGCTCTAAGGGTACATTACAACCTCTGATTAGTGCCAGAGTAGCTGAGCCTGAGTATATACCTGAGCCTTTTTCATGGTCAGAGAGGTGTGATTTGTAGATAAGAAAATTGCGGAACGTAACGGCAATAATTCAAAGAGGCATTCACAATTACATTTTCCCCCAAATGAAATTTCATGGGTGGAGCGTGGAGGACATATGTGGGCAGGTACTGCAGGGTTGGCAGTCTCGGTCTCGGTCTCGGTCTCGTAAAAAACCCGAGACTAGGCTGGTCTCGGTCTCGGTCTCGGTCTCGGTCTCGGTCTCGGTCTCGGTAGGAAAACCGAGACCTGCCATAGGGTGGTCTCGGTATTTCAGATGAGGCTAGAAGTTTTCAAAATTTTTTACGATCACGAAGATTTTTCTTACTATTTAAGATTCCAAATAGAATGCCAAGCATGGAATGATCACAACTGTCTGCTGCAGAAGAATGTCAGTTCACGGGCAAACTAACTTCAAGATTAAACTTTGTACATCCAGTTATTAATTAAAGTTTGAGCTACATAGAATGGGTTGTCTGATTTGTCGATAATGCATTTGTATGTGGAACCACTCAAGCATAATGTTAAACAGTATATAGAAATACTGACCATCATTTACCAAACAGTGCTAACTTCGTATATGATTAGTAACTAAAAATTTGCTGGTTTCAGCAACGTTACGAAGCGCGAATTGGGTGGCAGTTTAATTGAATTTCTTGAGCCCCAACCTCTCAACGCATGTCAAAGCATCAAGATCTGAAAAAACCTAGGCACAATCAAATGCTTTTTGGGCTATGGGGTGGTCGAGGCATCAAACCTTCCCCCCCTACCTAACTATGTCAGCTGGAGAAACTTTTCTGGTCTGTGATGATGGTCCTATTAGCACTTCTGATAGTAGCACCACTGCACCAGCACGGACGATTCTACGCTGGCACCTGAGTCAGACTGTCAAAGTGCAAATACATGTATGCAATGCACTATAAAACACACTGTGGTATGCGAAGAAGTGTGCGAAACTTTTAAAACATTCCAAAAGTTGACAGAATTGCGGGAAAATAATCCTATAGTCCGGTTGTCAATCACCTACTCTCATGCTTGCGGTCGTTTACAATGTTAAATTTGTCGCAACTTCGCAAGTCATACACTCATAAACCTAAACTGATGGTCACTTTTTGTAACTTTATCACTATTTTTTCACAATTCAAAGTATTTAAAATTTTTAAAATTGAAACTTGAAAAATGGACCCCCAAGGGCTGGTCTCGGTCTCGTAGGTCTCGTTTAGGTGGTCTCGGTTGCTTGGTCTCGGTCTCGGTCTCGGTCTCGGTCTCGGTTGCAAACCCGAGACTTGCCAACCTGGCAGGTAGCCAATTGTCCATGGGGTGGCGGAGACTTAAACCCCCACGCCCTATGGTGGTGGGGTAGGGGCAGCGTACCATGCCGTAAATTCGCCACGGATTGGAGTTTAAGACGGCTGCCTCAGTCTTTCTGTTTGAGCGATAATGCTGAAACGTTTGGGGACAAAAGTTCAGAAAAAACAATGTATTCAAGTCGATGACTCCTTGGAATAATATTTTTTTGAATTTTGTGATCTAGGACATTAAACGTTTTTTTGTGTTTTTTCAGAAATACCGCTCCCTTCTAGCCATGAGCAGTGAAGCATTGAACGTGAATCAAGCGGAGATTGAAGAGTTGCAAGCCAAAATATCCGAACTTTCCATTCAACTAGAAGTGCGACGTCACGATTTGGATCAAGTCAAACAGCAGCTCGAAGATAGACGACAACGGATCGCCGACCTAGAACGCGATATTATGGTCATTGATGTGCAGAAGCGAGAGCTAAGTCGGCAAAATCGAGAACTTTTGGACGATTTCGATCAACTGAAACATCGAATGCTGAACTTGGAAACGGCCTTTCGACAGAAACAGACGGATCTGGATAAAAAAGATGAAGAATTGTGCACTTTACGCCTACGTCTGGTCACTGCTCAGGAACGCGCCACAGAAAGTCTGCAGATCAACTCTTTGGAAGACCTTTTGGTGTGTTTTTCATTCGCTTGTACTCAAAATTTGATTTAGTAGATTTCTGTATAAATTAAATTATATATATATATATATATATATATATATATATATATATATATATATATATATATATGTACTCCCACAAGCCATTCACCGAGGCGCAGCGCGCAGCGCGCGCCCCCCAGGCCAGCCCAGCCCAGGCGAGCGGAGGTATTCACACGAGGGCGCATGAGCGGGCGCATTGCATGGCGTACGCCATGGCGTCCTCCGCGACGCGCGAAGGGGGGGCGTAGGGGGGGGCACAGGGGGGGGCACAGGAGGGGGGGCGCGAGGGCGCGCACACACACACACTTACTGCATTGTGTGAAAATAAATGCAGCAGGCTGTGTGAAAACAGAATGCACCCGCTCACACAATGCACACAAGCTCACAATGCACACAATGCCCGGCCACACAATGCAGACCGCGCCCTCACGCGCGCCCGCCCTGCGCCCGCTCATGCGCCCCCGCGCCCCCCGCCCGCTCATGCGCCCGCTCATGCGCCCGCTCATGCGCCCGCTCATGCGCCCGCTCATGCGCCCTCTCATGCGCCATGGCGTACGCCATGCAGCAAAATGAGCCCTGTGTGAATAGGCCTTTAACTTGACTTCTGGCTGCCAATTTAAATTTTTTTGAAATACTGGTCTGGTAGAGAGTCCATTGAGGTCCATTGTAGAAACAAATCAGTTTTATTTTTTTTATTTATTTATTTATTTTTATTTTATTTATTTTTTCAGCGTACCTCTTCTGCTTTGTCGCGTCACCGTGAAACCCTGCCGTCTTCCACCTATCCCCCATCTACACTACCAGAATAGACCCTGGCCCAGGTAGGCGGTTATAGAACCAACATTCTGGGTTAGGCTTACTTGAATTGTCTGATTCAGACACTTAGACTGCGTCTGACTTGGCTTGGTCTAACAATGACAAAGGTGTGTGTAGCGTTGAAGGACTTGGTTATTTTTTGGGGTTAGCAGCATTATTACATTTAATAAATACTGTATTGTATCAAAGTATTGACAAAATACAACATTGACATTTTGTAAATTGTTGACACATTATTATTGATGATAAATATATTATTATGTTAGGCCAATTTTATTTATATGTTCGAACTATCGC
This sequence comes from Trissonchulus sp. WLG1_4, assembly GCA_030248245.1. NCBI lineage: Eukaryota > Metazoa > Nematoda > Enoplea > Enoplida > Ironidae > Trissonchulus > Trissonchulus sp. WLG1_4. The sequence continues at coordinate 17,910 of JASANF010019482.1, forward strand.
CTTTATATATTATGTTTCCAAGTATATTACATATTTTTTCAATATTTTTGCTAAAAATTGTTTCAGGTGCCGCCAGCTCAAGTGCCCAACCGACGGCTAGCGGAAGACGTCCGTTGTTAGATGCAGCCGCTGATGATCGATATACTCGATTCTACGACTATGATCCACAGATAACGGATTTGCAGTCGCCTCTTGCCTCCTGCCACTGAATGCTAGAACGTCTCTTTGGTTCTCAGGGATCTCTGTGAAGTATATAA
>JASANF010019484.1:0-32500 GCA_030248245.1 Trissonchulus sp. WLG1_4
AATTACTCATCATATTTCCCCGTCAAGTATTTTTTGAAATATCCTCTCGTTAAAATCTGCCTATTTTTCTGGAACGAATTTTGACTCTTTTGCCACCTCTTATCCGCCACTCTTGCTTTGTGTTTGCTTTGTGACACCTTTGATGTTTGTTTAATTCCTGCAAAGTGTCAAAGATGCGTGCAATCCGCTTTGCAAGAATATAATCCCTGTCCCGCCTCTCAAAATATGCACTTTTCTTTTCTTCGCGATAAACTTTGCGACGGTGAAAACATAATTTTCGATGAGTCTAGATGGGTTTTCAGACTCTTACAAGTAAATAGTTCAATTAAAGACAAAAATTATGTTAATATAATGTTCCTGTTTGTGCGTTTTTTGCGTAATCGTAAGCTCTGGTTTTTTGTTATTGAGAACCGTTATCGCAAGGGAAAGGCTTTTTTTATTCTCTGAAAGTTATGCGAAAGACTTCAATTGTTTAAGCAGCCTAATAAAAAAATTGAAACTAGTTCCACAGAAGTGTTAAAAATCTTGTTGAAATAGTTTTAGTTACTTTGTTCGTTAAACGAGTGATTCACGCTGTTAATTTATTGAAGTCATTTAAAAAACTGAAATCTTATTCATCCAAAATCATTTTTGCAGCTGTTATTGCAAATGACTTAACTTTTCGACTTATTTATTCACGTCAATATGTGGGAAAATACAGTTGCTGTTTTTTGTAAAAAAACAAATGTACAGATACAAAACAGTTTTCTCTATTTCTACTCTATTTTAAAAAAGTGAACATTATCCTTGTCATTCATCTAGTGCCCAAAAAACTAATTTCAGTATGTAGAGGGTTTTTCCATGTTTTCAATTAAATAGAGTACCGATTTTTTTGCATTTTTTGCTTTTTTACATTTGCATATTTAGCTCAAAAACATGGTAGATTCATGAGAAAAAACGGTGTTTCGACGATGAGTTAACTTTAAACTCAAGTGAACAATGATTAGAATAAAATAGCAAATATGAAGATGTTTAGTTCAAATTTGATTCATGCGTCATTCAATGCGTGGAATAATATTGTATTACTTCAGCGACAAATCAAGTTTTTTACGGCATAGTATGCATTTTTTAGTTAACATCAAAGTTATTTTTGAAAGTATTTATTTAATATTGGCATCATAGTTGTAGTTTTTATTATTTCTTAATGTCATATTGATATATTTTCACCAATATGTTTTTTAATAGTTTTGTTGTCTTTCCATTTCAGTTTTTTCGCTTAATTTAACTTCTTTAAATTTTAAATTAAATTCAAAACTTTGAATCAAAATTTACTCTGTTAATTGTCAATGAAGCCAAAGTTACCTATCATTACACGCAACATCAATACCTCATTCAAACTTGTAAATTCAACAAAGTACACACAAAATTAGGCTCTTTTTCAAAATCCTGTTAAATTATTTCACTGTCATTCAAATTTCGCAGGAAGCATTACAATATAGAGGAAAAATGTACCTGTCGAGTTTTTTACAGTTAATATACAGTTTTAATATTGCTTTTTTGCACTTTTACAATTCGTTCGCATTCAAGCCCATGGTGTAGTAAAACAATTAATTTTTTTAAAAGTAATCTCATCTTATTTTTCAATAAGTTTAATATTGTTGATTATCTATTAGACTTTGCAATTTGTCATGATGCCTTGGTGAAAGCGAAACATCGCATAATACACAGTCGTTTTTTGCTTGTATTGTATTTTATTCAAAATGGCGACACTGTTTCATAATGGAAGGCTAGAAGAACGTTCGATCAAAATGAATCGTCTTCTCAAACGATTGACTGTACACTGAAACTTGACCCCAAGATGTGATTGGCTCCTTCTTTTGTACTAGCCAGTGGCCAGTGAGCACTATGTAGGTGGCGCACAAACGGAGACTAATTTGACAGTTCAAAAATCAGCTGATCAGTGATCACACTACAAGTCAGAGTCCTTCTTGATTGGTTAATTGAAATAAGTAGCCTAAAAAGGGAAGCACGACACTTCATACCTCTTATAGGTGTTTTTGCATATATTTCAATGCTATTAATTAGACGTTGCAACTTTTTCAGTTTTCATTCTATTAAACCGATCCTTTTTCATTTTAGGGTGACCGCGTGATCTTACAATCATGTATAATAATAGAACCAAACTAAAAGTAATCTCAACTTTATGTGCAATTATAACCTGCTGTTGTGCCTTCAATTTGGACTTGACCAGCAAACAAATTCATCGTGGCTTTACTGGCTCAAAGTTTGGTTACTCCGTGGATTTATATCGAGGAGATGATGGTAGTTGGGTTTTAGTCGGAGCTCCGGACAGTCGAACCGACCGGCAGCCCGGTGTCGAAAACGGAGGAGAAGTTTTTCGATGCTCTGTGACTCAATCAAATTGTCGAATTGTCACCTTTGATCGTCAAGGAAACCAGGGTGCCCTAAATGGTTCCGTTTTAATGCCGATCGAATCAAAATCCCATCAATCTTTCGGAGAAACGGTCCGTAGCTCCGAAGATGGTCGGAAAATTCTGGCCTGCGCTCCTCGATATCGATACTTCTACTCCACTTTCGATCGAAATGACCCCGTAGGTGCTTGTTATTATTCGGACGATTATTTGGAGAATTTCGTCGAATTTGCGCCCTGTCGAAACAATCGCAAATGGGGCTATCATCGTCTAGGCTACGGTATGACCGGCTTTAGCGCCGCTATTCCTGAGAATGACGACGAAATCGTATTTTTATCGGCTCCTGGTGCTCATTATTGGCAAGGATCGACTTTTGTTCAAAATACCATTTCGCCTGACCAACATCTACAGACAGCGGAGGGTATGTCTTGTTTTTGAAGTTTTCAGTAGGTATATACACAGATCAAGATGTACGCAGGGTGTGTAATGTTAATTATTTAACTATGTACATATGTACATGGTTAATATACTTCGTCACTATTGTCGGCCCAAGTCCTATATCCGGCACTTTTCGGCACTTTTCTAAAAATGGGCTACTATCCTTTCCGAACAGTGCGGGATATGGTATAAAGGCCCTGCGGGAATGAACAAGCTTCGAGAGCTGCTTCGTTCCCACAGGGCCGTAATACCATTTTTAGCAAAGTGCCGGATATAGATAGGACTTGGGCCCTATTGTCATTATGGTGACTGGAGGGTGTCATGCAGTTGAAGGAAAAGTATGGTCGTAACATTTTCAACTTCGCTCAGCTTCATGTGCGAGTGATCAGCATTCCCTCTAAGTGCATATTCCGTTCTCGGTAAAGACTTCGGGTGTAAAACTATAAATTATTGATGCTCTGTTTTCTAACTCTGTCACGCAATATTTCAGACCTGACGGGGGAGTTCGACAACCAGTATCTGGGCTACGCACTGACCACTGGAGACTACGATGACGACGGAAACGCAGACGTGGCCGCGGGAGTGCCCAAAGGGTCCGACATGCAGGGACACGTGGCCATATTTGATTCCAATTTGAGGAACATTGTCAATATTACAGGTGCTACATTGTGAAAAAATGCTGCTCGTTACATTTTCAAAGTTTTGGTTAACGTTACACTTACTCAATTTTATTTATTTATTCATGTTTGAGTTTACATTTTCGATTCTACTTCTGTAACTGTAAGGAACTATTCCCAATGAACCAATCTGGGGACTATTATATTCTGAAGCTGCAGTTCATGCTGTCGTATAAGGACGGTTCACACTTTTAAGTTTTTATGTTTTCCTTAAGCACCTTATTTAACATTTTAGTTCATATAAAACGTACTGTTACTTTTTACTAGAGCCCTTGCGTAAAAGTAGAAAAATATTCTAATTTTACATTTTACTTAAGCATTCTAGCTAATCAGAATGTTCCAACTGAAATTGTACCTGTTCCGCTTCTTTTGATTGGTTAGATTTGCTTTTTAACATACATCTGCACCAATGCCAGCCAATCGAAATCGACTTGTCTCAAGTATAAAGTACAGCTGTGTGAACACCTTTGCTTAAGTAAAAAGTATAAAAAAAGTAAAAATTGCTATGTAAGATGTAAAACGTAAACTGAATCTCAGTGTGAGCCAGGTCTAATGCCGATTTTTGGCAGTTGCTTTCTTGAATTAAGTAGACCAAATCCCTAAATTGCGGTGAACTAAAATCTGACCAAAAATTGCTGAACCTTGAGACGAAACTGGTGGCGTGATTTTCGGGACTACTCGTTTGTGCTCTTGATGCCCACAATTCTTCTTTTCGTAGTGAAATCACGTGTTTCTTTTTGTCTCAGGGGGTCGTTTCAGAAGCTTTACATAAGTCTTATGGGTCCCATAAAGTCTTACATATCGTTATAGGTGTTTCAGAAGCTTTACATAACTTCTGGATCACCTAATGTTCTCTCATAAATTTATGTTTTCCATCTAAATTTATGGGTAGCCTGATAATTAGTACATAAATTTATGTCAAGACTTCAGGCTACTCATAAAATGCTAAATGTGGGTGCCGAGTTTTCTCATAAATTTAGGAGAACGTGAGGGCACCCATAACTCACCTTTGAGCTAAATATGTAGTTGGTACAAACCTCAAAAAATGTATGAAAACTGATTCGCTGGGTAGAGCATAAAGTGGCATAGTTTAGGGAATGTATTTTTTAAAACTTTATTAAACTATTCTGAAAATTCTGATTTTAAGATTTTACCGTAAAACGACAGCAGCAGGTATGGTGGTAACTGTTATGCGTTTGAATAATTAAATCAACTAACAAACCTATGCATTATTTTTTAAATTGAGATTTTAAACGAGCGCACCCTCAGTACGAAAATCAAAGCTGCGATCGTGCTGCTAGGCATCTAATTGTGCGAGCGTGTGTGCGTGCACATTCCATGCGGTTTTCAGCGAGAGCATATAATTTTATGTGAGAACTTTATGGGAGAACTTATGGGAGGGTTATGTGAAGACTTCTGAAACACTTTATGTACCACTCGTAACCTTCTCATAAGTTCTCCCATAAATTCAATTTATGTAAGACTTTATGTAAAGACTTATGTAAAGCTTCTGAAACTACCCCCAGGTCCAGCATTTTTTGGTCAGACTTTATTACAATTTCGCTTAGTGCCCATAATTGTCAATGCTTATATTTCAGGCGAGCAGGTTGGTTGCTATTTCGGCAGCGCTCTTGCCACGGTGGACTTGAACGGAGATGGGAAGGACGATCTGATTGTGGGGGCTCCCTTGTTCAGCATTCACGAGCGCACCAATGGACATCTCAAGATCGACTTTGAAGTCGGAAGAGTCTATGCTTATTTGCAGGTCAGTTGAATCGAGACTTGTCTTATTAAAGTTTAGTAGTGTCTGCAGTATCTGCTTTTTTACGCGTAGCAGGTGTTCGAGCACTGGTAGGCGCGCAGACTCACCTCTTCCTTGTGATGGAGTTATACCAGACTACGAGTACATATGTAATAACTCCAATACAAGAGTACAAACTCCTAAGTTACTTAATCGGGGGATATCATAGTTACCATGAATAACTCTGGGTTTAAAAATACCTTAGTTTAGGGTGAGTTTTGAGACCTGACTTCCGATTTCGCAAGCAAACATGGTATCTGCTATATACATACGTCATATCTTCCATCTATTCCATCGATCTATTTAGATAATCCTACTTATATATTTGTGGGAATAGAAGATTTTATATAGTGGAATTTTGGGTACCTATATCTCCTAATAGGGGTAGGGTCTGTTCACAAATATTTTTGCGGGTGTATGGTAAACCATTCCCAATTTTGACCTATTGGTACTACAAGCTAGTTCATTTATAAAAATCATTCAGGTTATTAGGATTAGCGTGTACTGCTTGAAAACCGGGTGTCACGGGCAAAAGTGTCCCCCCAAAAAAGTGTCCCCCCGGACACTTTGGACTAGCTAAAAGTGTCCCCGGACAGTTTTGACTAGGCAAAAGTGTCCGGGGGGACACTTTTGTCTATGCAAAAGTGCCCTACCTTGGGCAAAAGTGTCCCCCTTTTACACCTAAGCTGCTCATTCAAAATCGTGTTTTGAATATTCGCAACAGTTGGTACTCACAAATTTACACCCAGCTCTCATTTTTGCCACAAGTTTCGATTCTATTCACTGCACTACTCTAATCAAGTCAAGTTTTATTTGATTTTGGATTAAGCATGGAGAAATCCGGTTGATTTTTTGATTTGACTAGTTATGGTACGTAAAAATAGTTTTGATTGGATATAGGTATATAGGTATATATTATGTAACTTATGTTATCGTAAAAAACAACTACATAGTTTTTATTAGTTCTGTGCAGTTTGAATCGGATGAACAGACGGCGACAAGTTTACCGCCAAAACACTTTAGCTATTAGTCCGATCAGCCGCATATCCTTTTGCCCTCCGAGAGAATGTCAGTTTATCCTAACTAAACGGCGCAGTGTCAATCTATGCGTGTGTCCGGTAAAGTTAACTTCAGTTCAACTGTGCCGAAACTCTCTAAGGATAAAAAATGGACGTGCCGCTCAAACGAATGAATTTTATACAGCCGTATGTCTCTTATGTCCCAATTTTCATTTGCCCGAAAAAGTATGAATTGACGGACGAAACAAAACGAAACTGTTTTAATGTGGGCTATGTCCGTTTGTCCGTATGCCATGACCATATATACTGAAGTATGAAACCCCATTAATGTTAAACAGTTAGTATATTGTTAAAAGTTGTTTAAAGCGTTTAAAGTTGAAAGCTCTTTTTAGAATGTGTGTAGGTTTTGAGAATATAGCTTTTGCGGTTCCGTTGTACATATACATATAACTTGGGCCAGTCAATTTTAACACCAAAAGTGTAAGGCGGACACTTTGGCCCAAGTAGGACACTTTTGCTTAGTCAAAACTGTCCGGGAGACATTTTTGCCTAGGAAAAAGTGTCCTGGGGTACAGTGGGGACACTTTTGCCCGTGACACCGGGTGTTACGGAAAAAAGGGTCCACCGGAAACTTGTGTCCCTTTTTCCGTGACACACTGATACCGGATCAAAGCCATTCTCGATTATTTAGGCGATTTGTTTGTTATTAATTGTGATTTATGTTATTGCATAGTGTTAATGTTTAAACTTGTTTTCATTCCATTTTCATTTAAACTTATTTTTATTATATTTTTTCAGGGTGAGTTAGGAGACTTTGAAAAAGCCACCCACGCCGATGGTGTGACGGAGTTTGCGCGATTTGGTCAAGCAGTGGCCGCAGCGGGGGATCTGAACTTGGACGGATATGACGATTTTGTGGTGGGCGCCCCCTACGATGGTCCGGACAAAAAGGGCGCTGTCTATGTATTTAATGGAAACGAAGAAGGGTTCCATCAAAAACCATCTCAAGTACGCCAACCTTATACGTTGATCCTTTTTGAAACTGGCAAAGACATCGTGGCTTAGGCGTTTGATTTAATCTAGAGGGGGAAAAAAAAAAACCCCGGCTCCCACAAAATGGGTTAACGGGAGAAACCCACGGCCTGGTGGCCCATACACTTGTCTAAGGAACTTAAACGTAATCAACCATAAGGGATTCAAGCCACTCAATCTTGCAAAACAGCATTTATGATTTCTTTACCCGGTAGTCAAAGTAAAAAAACCCGTTAATTAGTTATTTAGTTTAATTTAATTAATACTTTTTGTTTTTTCAGGTGATTCATGCATCGGATGTTGGCAGTCGCATCAGCACCTTTGGCTGGTCCTTGGCGGGCGGACGCGATATTGATGATAACGATTATCCTGACGTCGTGGTGGGTGCCTATAAAAGTGATCGAACAGTGTTGCTCAAATCTCGACCAATTGTCACTCTAAGGGGCCAGATGAATTTGGTTCCCGAAATTTTGGATCTCGAAGGGCCGCAGAATTGTCGAATCACGGGTGGTAAACAAGCCACGTGTGGTCGAGTCAAGCTGTGCGCTGGCTACACGGGCAAGGGCAAAGGTGTTCCCGACCAGATTCGAGTGAACGCCGTTTTAACCCTTGATGCGGACAAAGGTTTGAATAATCGAACCTTATTTACGGCTCCCCATGAACATGAATCGATAATTGTCGTACCGTTCACGTTACGCAAAGAAACCGAAGGCCCGTGTGAAGATTTCCACTTTTATGTGAAACCGGAAATCCGGGACAAGTTGTCGCCAATCAAAATTCAGGCCAATTTTTCATTGGTGGATAACGAACCGGTCGCAGGGGATTTGAAACCGATTTTGGACTCGTACGGTACTACGGTAATCACTGAACTAACTGAGATCAAGCGTGAGTGTACGGGACCGAATAATACCTGTATACCGGATTTGCAGATCAAAACCGAATTACAGAGCTGCCACGGTCAAGAATCGGAAGCCGTCTGCGAAACCATCGACGCTTTTACAGTCGGCAGTGAAAAATACATCAACCTAATCACTCACGTGCATAATCCAATCGACGGAGCGTACGAAGCCTTTTTATACCTGACTGTTCCACCCGGCCTGATTTTTGACTCGGTACAGAAGCTGAACGAATTTTCCGGTGTCTGCACCTCTCCACCCGCGGATGAGTATGGGTCCAAGGATAAATCCGAGACGATAACTTGCGATATTGGTAATCCTATGCCCAGAGGATCCACAGCTAGTTTCAGCTTCAAACTATCCGTTGGCGTGACCAAAGTAGGCAAAGTAGACATAAAACTGAAGGCTAACAGCACTAATCCGGAGAAAAATGCCACCCTACACGACAACGAAGTGACCCTAAGTGTGCCACTGGAAGCCAAGCCTGATATCAAACTTTTCAATCAATCCAGTCCCGAAGTCGTAGCCTACACGAAAGAGGATTTTAAAGAAGATTATCAGTTTATCACTGAAGTTGGTCCGCAGGTCACCCATATTTACCAGCTACGAAACGACGGTCCGAGTGTTCTAGAAAGAGCGACGGTCGATATTTACTGGCCGATGCGTTCTAGTTCTGGCTCAAATCTGCTTTATCTGGGAGTCGAGCCGATAGTGAATGGAAACGCTAGTTGCGATCGAAACGTGGTCTACAATCCAGATAACATCGGTATTCCGCCCGAACTCGCCGGAGGCAAAAAGTATCGATGGAGGAAGGATTTGACCCGGTACAACGAAGATAGATCATCTCGCCAGGTGTCCACCCGATCTTTTGGCAAATTAATCAGTCGAGATTTCACCAAACTCATCAACAAAGTGAAGATGTACGGATTCGATCCCAATGCCGACGCCTCTGCTCTTGGTTACCAACCCGAGGAATGCTCTGAGAATGATTGCCTGCATCTTCGCTGCGTTGTGGGACCCCTCGAAAAAGGAGCATCAGCCGTATTTCGTCTGGAGTCCTATTTGTTCGTCAATACCCTGATTCAGGAGTCCTTCTACGAAGCCACCATTTCATCTGCCGCCGTAGCTAGAATCACCCAACTACCGTATGACTTGCCAAAAATGCCCGTCAGAGCAGCAGTAGCAAGCACCCACGTTCAGCCGCAGGATCCCACGAAGGTGGGACGCGGCATCCCATGGTGGGTCTGGTTTATTGCAGCCTTGATCGGACTAGTGTTTTTGCTGCTAATCGCCCTGCTTTTGTGGAAACTAGGATTTTTCAAACGAAAACGGCCCCCACGCGAAAAAGCTCTTCTCACGAAGCCCCCCCAATCCGAGTATTATGGACAGCCTGGGTATGGTACTCATCTTTAGGTCTAGTTTCATAATTTTTTGATAGATTCTATTATATTGTTGTGCTTTGTTTATACTTTTTACGGTTTTTCTACTGTTTTTGTATTGTAATAGTGTTGTTGATCCCGGGTCATTACTTTACTCTAAGCCTGTTTAACCGTATTCCAGCTTTAAAATAATTTCGACAGTTGGAAGGAAAAGTTGAGTAACCTTAACCGATATTTTTTTATTTACTGCAAGCATTTGGAATGCAAGTGATGAACATTTCTTTATCAGACCGTTTCAAGAGTAGGTACCTGAAAGCTACAGCTACACCTACAATACATATTTAATGTGAACGCTCGGACATCTCTCCTTTGATTGTTTCATGGTCTTGGGACTTCGGTTTGGGCTCAGGCTTAGGCTCAGGCTTTTCTCGAGCTTAGGATCCACCGAATACTTCGCAAGTTGCTCGTTCATACTGCGAATGTTGAAATCAAAGAGACTAAGTAAACGTTGCTATATAATATATAGCCACATCATATATAGTATAACTTAAAAATTTTACTTAAAAATAAACAGACATGCTCTTTTTAAGAGGCTTGTTTTTTGGTTTTTTTGAACTTAGCTATCAAAAAATTAACAAAACGCTGTCAGAATTGTTCAAGTTTAGCACTAAGCCTGAGCAAAACTTATGAATGAAAACTTTTCATTCATTAAGTCAGTCAGCTAATCACTATGATTATCAAGCGTGAGTTGGTGCGTATTTATGAACAATTAGCAAATAACTATATTATTACTGTTTTTCTGAATCTCTGCAATAACTGTTCAGGGCTAGTCACTGTCTTTAACCTGTCTGTTAATATGACTGAATCGTTAATTATTTCTTTAATTAATTAACTGAATGATCAATCCAGTTATTAGTTAATTAATTACTTAATTAATGTTCCTTAGTCTTGTATGCTTTTGTTAATTTGTGTAGTATATACCTTTTCTAGTTTTGCAATTTTGCATTTTTTTCTTCTCACGAGTTTCACAAATCCTTTTTTAGTTTCCGATAAATAATTATTTGAAATAATACTGCGAACATATTTTTTTTATTTTTTATTAATGCCAACATGTGTAGTGTACTATCGTTAAGTAATGCGATCAATGAACTATTAGAGCGATGTTTTAAGTAATGCGAACTATATGTACCTAGTCTCGTATATGTTTCATCACTATGTTTGTAAGTTTTTGTACATGTTTATTTTTTAAGAAGTATTCATTCTGTCGAATTTATATTAGTGCAAGTATAGTGCCTTTGAAAACGTCTGTAAACGTTTTTTATATATGTACCTACCTGGGATTATTTTTAATTTTTGTGGTGCTCCTTACATTTTTTGCCCCTTACGTTACAGAAGACAAAGACTCCACATCAAAGCATAGAAGTTCAGTCTTTTCTTCAGAGTCGCTGTCAGTAAAAGCGATATATTTTACAGTACGATTCAAAATCACTTTATTGATTCTTTCTATAGATCCATTATGGATCCTCTTTCATAATTCCTTTTATTTAGTGTTCTATTAGGTAATTGAAGTTATTTTTCTGTGTTCAGTTTGAAATTTGTTTTGGAAATCATAGTGACTCACCAAAACGTTAGTTTTTTTTCAAAAAAACAGGACCCAAAGTTTTAGTCAGAAATAAGTAACGCTTCTGATATGTTGGTTTCAATTTTTTTAAGGTATGGAGTGTAAGTGAGTTTGAGCGGTACAAACCTTGCGATAATGATTGTGTTTTTATTTTTTATATTTCTGTTTATTGTTTTTCTTGCCTCATTGTTTTACTGCCAAAGCAATTTGAAGCTTGTCTAATTATATTTCTGTATTTCTATTTGCAAACCAGATTAAATGGAACTATAAAGGCTTATTATAAGGCTGTAAAGGCTAATTTCTTAGCACGCAAAAACTTAACCTAATCTTGTTAATCTAGTTTGTGAATAAATCGTACCGTTGTCTGTTTCTGTTTGTGTTTGTTTTTTGTAATATCGGCTTTTAGACAATGTTAGTAGCATTTCAGCCTGATTGGTTTTTCAAAAATTAATTGTCGGTTTATTGGCTTCTAGATTTTCGACTCGCAAATAAAACGACAGCAGGAGGCTATTTGATATAACTGACATAGAACCAAAAAACACTGAAATTATCAATATCTTCCAACATTTATATTTTAAACTACCACTATTCATGAACTAAAAAAACACTGAAAAGTGGAAAGTGTGGGAAGTGGGAACGCGCTAAAGATTGAGCTCATCTTTACCACTGATTTTATACACAGAAAGTAGACAAGAGTCTCTAAGACGGTGCAGTCTTAATTTAGAAGTTTCAACCGTATGTTCTGCATGTATGTATAGCGCGCTTTTCACCATTACAATACCACTACTGTTTTGAACGGTTCACAAGTTTACGGCAATTACTTCAAAATGAAATTTTAAGCTGGTGAAGCATTCAAATCATTAAATATTCTAAATAAATCTGAAATAATGAAAAACGCAAAGCTAGCTAGTTTTGTTTGTTTCTGCTCAGTCTTGTCTGAATTTATTAATGGATTAATATTTGTTGTACAATAAAAAGCTTACATTACGACTCTTAACTATTTGTTTTTTGAATGAACTCAATCAATGCAACGCGAAATAGGTTTGCATCTTATGGCCGCCTCATAATGCAAATTCACATCAACTTTTCAGAGTAAGCTCCATAGTCTCTACTTTTTCTGGCTTTTACAAGCCTGGAGTTAGCCGGCTTTATTACTTTTCTGGGCGCATCTGCACTATTAATGAGGTTTGGCTTCAATTTGACGAGACCTGAACCTCAACACATTAGTTGGGTTTTCATTTCGGAATGGTCATTGTTTGGATGCACATTATGCACTTATTTGGATCTCAGTGCTTATGTACTTGTTTGTTTATTGGCTAATTTTTACTGCAATGAGCGATAGCAGTTTAGGACTGACGTGATTGCTAACCTATACAAATCTTATGTTCAGATGTACAGACTGGAAAGATGTATCGACTGGAAAGCTTCCAAAAAAGTGCCTTAACATAGTTGAGATCTTGTAATAGAAATAGAGCCAAATAGGGGGCTAAACGCTGAAGTGTAGTGTTTAGCATTCTCGACGTGGGCGCAAGCGGCCCGGGTTCCATTTCCGGTGCCTCCATTTATTTGATATCTTAAAAATTGGGGAATCTTCTTTCTTCCAACGTTCTGGCGACCGTGACAGGACGGAGGGGACAGGCCGGGTTCTTAGGACAGCCTTCCGAGCCGTCTTTGGAGGTGGGTTAGAAGGCAATTACACTAAGTTGAGACTTGAGATCGACTTTTCAAATCTGCTGTACTCGTGCTGTGTGCAGTATTAATGTGTAGGTACATACATAACTGTTCTTACTAGGGCTGGGCACGGTTACAAAATCACTATCCGTGTACACGGTTAGTTTCGAAAACTACTAATCGCGTGTACACGCTAACTAACGGTTACTGCTATTATCCGCGTGTACACGCTAATCCGTGTAACCGTATAACCATTTACACGCTAAGTATCCGTGTAACCGTTTACACGGATATTAACCGTGTACACGATACACGGTTACTAGCGGTTACACGGTTACTAAACGGTTACAAGCGGTTACACGGTTACTAAACGGTTACACGGTTACCAAACGGTTACATGGTCACTAAACGTCATGACGCTGAGGGGGATTCCTTACTAGACAGCATCAGCATAAGAATGATCCAGGGATGATGCGAAGCACCCATCTCAAGATCTGCAGACCAGCAAGCTACCATTTGAGCTACTGGGACAATGCTATGCTCGTGCTGTCAGTATAAATGCCTTTACATATATCGTGAAGAATATAGCTTGCACACGCATGTGTAGGGTAAACTCGGCCAATAAGGAACACTCGGGAGCATAGGGGTATTAAGGAACTTTTTTTTAAATGGCCAGGTTTCGTCACGTGTTTAATATTACTAGACGAATTTGCTATCACGTGAAAGCCTATCATTTGCTCTTTAAAATAACCTATTATTTGTTCATATATACGCAGACATTCACTTTTTGATTGGAAAACGTCAGGGTGGTCAGAGTAAAAAATTTTGTGTCTTACAGATGTGCATACACTTATGTTTTTTCAAGGTTTGTTCCAGACAAAATTTTTAGGTTTGTGCAATGATTTGGATGTCAACATATAGAAAAATTTCTCCTCTATCGTTCAGCATCGAGCTTTTTTCAAAAATATTTTGTTTTTAATTCAGTTTATTACGTTGAAGTAAACGCCTAATTTTCCTGTTGTGAACGGGTATTAAGGAACACGTCGGGGATAATAAGGAACAGTTATTTCCAGGGAAATAAGGAACAGTCAGTTTGTGTCCAATACAAGGCTGGCTATTTCACTGGATTTCCTGTGTCATGCTATTAGCTTTATTTTAGTTTGCTGTTAGTGTATTTGTGTTGTCAGTGAAAAATGGCCTGTGTGAAGCGGGTCACGCGATTATATCGCCCGAAAAAGCGGGCAACGAGGCCATGACTTTTTTCTTCTTTTTATCTTTACCTTATCCTGTTTTACCTTTTTTATCTTTTTATCCTGCTGATGGCTCAAGAACGGCTTGGACTAAAACTGGGCAGCTGACTTAAATTAACTCATTTAGTCCAACTACATAAGCGTACATAATACTGAAAGTATGACACTATTCCCCTATTCTAAGTAATCGTCCGGAACGATGCCCCGTTTGAAATAGCCATTTTACGCCTTGATTTCAGGTGGGTACCGACCTCGATTCAAGACGTGACTTGATTCCAGGCAGGGAGGAACCTTCTTCAAATCAGGGAAGTGTCTTAATTTCAGGGGGTACCCCCCCCTTGTTTCAGCTGACCACCAGCATGAACTCTGTGGTGAGCTGGTTGTGTGCTGACACGAAGGGGGAGTACAGCCTGACTGAAATCCAGACACATCCTTTATTTGAGGGGGGGGCTTGGAGTCAAGACATGTCTTGATTTAAGGGGGGAGGAGATTTTTTATATTATTCTTGCTAGGTCTTGTATTCGTTACTTGTTGGGAAGAAAAACTAGTTGTTAGTCTTCACTGTGAATTTCATTACGCATGTCCTCTTAATAAGTATGTATATATTTGTAAATTACTAAATTTTGCAAATTGTAAAAAATTTGTAATAGTTGTTTCACATAGAAAATTTTCACAAAATAGGTTGAAGAGCAATTGTTTCTGTTCTAAAAACCAAAATGCAAAATTCTAGTAATAATTCAATAGGATTTATGTTCCTTATTTCAGCCAAAAAATGTTCCTTATTTACTGTAAATGTTCCTTACGAACCCCGAGGTCTGTTCCTTATTACCAGTTTTTTTTGAACACTCAGGTTTGCTCTGTTTAAAGTAAAAATAGATGTTGATAATAAATTTTTTGGCTTATGAGTGTAATATGCCTAGAAAGAGAGAATGTTTGGCTACAAAATGAGCTAGCAACCACCTCTGACGGTTGACTATACATAATGCTATGCTAACACAAAGATAAGTAACTGTTAGGTTGGCAGGTTTAGTGTTCCTTATTGGCCGAGTTTACCCTATATGAAGTAACACACAGGCAAATCCATTGCGCGCGGTTGTAGGCTAATTTGCATAAATCCAGCAGCCCAAACGAACATTTTTCTCAACGGGTACACGAAGTCGGAAAACGCGGTTACACTATCCGTTTAGAGTAACCGGTTACACAATCCGTTTAGACTAAACGGTTACAGTATCCGCGGTTACTGTGTCTTAACGTGTACACGCTGTAACCGCTAAGTAACCGCGGATAGTGAACCCTAACCGTGTACACGCTAAGCTTAGCGTGTACACGGTTACACGCGTGTACACGGTTCGTACCGTGTAACCGTGCCCAGTCCTAGTTCTTATAAGGTCTTCGGAAGAGTTAGTGGATTGAAACTCTCAGAACCGATAAGGATGTGCGATGTCGCTGTTAAAACCACTTCGTCGGCGTAAATTGGGGCGAACCTTTGCAGACAGTGACAAACGGTAGCCGGAAAATGACGAAGCAAAATTTTTTGTGTTTATTTATCTACTCTATTATAAGCATACATGTATGAGGGGGGGGATGGGGGGGAACCCCCCCCCAAATCGAGGACCCTGGGGGAGTGTCCCCAAAATTTGGGCAAAATTTAGAAAAAATGGCACTTTTTGGCGAAATTTTTAAAAAATTTTGCAAAATTTAGGGTATTTTTGGTCGATCTGGGGGGAGGGTCCCCAAAATTTTTCCCCCTTACATGTATGATTATAAGGCAAGTGTCACGAGGTCCTCTGGCCCCATCTTCTTCTGCGAACACCGCCAGGGTATGATAAGCTCTCACTCCAAGCCGGAACAAGGTGCGGCTCCACTGCAAAGCTATACCTCGGCAATAATTCCTCCATTTACTCTCACCACCACTCTGCCCATGCCATTCAAAGGGGTATGTCCCCCCAACAACCCATGCCTAACGCTACCTGACTCAGTTTTGCGGCCAGGAGCCCAAGAAATTTTGAGGTTCGTTCGTAGTGGCAGCCTCGCCATGGCAAGAAAGGGAGGGGGGATGATATGTACTACCGAAAGAACGACAGCATTATCATCAGAATGACCCAGAGGGGATTCGAACCCCCCCATCTATGGACGCTATGACGCTATGCCGCTCGAACTACTTGAGCTACTGTGCCGCTAATGAGCTGTCGTAAATCCCTTTAATGACTCTAGAGGCCTATCTTACTTCACATCAGTGTCCTAAAGCTCTACCTATCAGCTGTACGGTTTGCTAATAGTGTCGAGATTAATTTCTGGTACTTCTTGAAAGAGAATGCATTGTACTCCTTACAAACAATGAGGACTACCATGGAACTAAATAACGGCGGAATAAGGACAGCTATAGAAAATACAAAACCGCAATACATGACATAAAACCTAAACTGGAGAGGGCAGTTTTGAGTTTAGTATCTGTTTTGTAGACTAGACGCAAATAGTGGCTCTACTGGTCAACGTAGCTGGTTGGCTAACCACTTATCTACCCATAAGTCCGGTTTATACTTATCCTTAAGGACTGTCACTGTCCTTAACCCTTTAATTCCCAGAGCTGCCATTTGGCACATCACGTGATGAATACCCAATCGGGGGCCATAAAACTTGATTTGTTCATTCTATTCAGTTGAACTGCAAATTGTTTTTTCAGAATGCTTATATCTTTATATTTAGTGGCCAAATTTTGAATCTTCTGCCGCACAACAAAACCTATGCTTCCCTAAGCAATGTGCAAAGTTTACTTTTTTTCATCGCAAAAGTAGTATTTTCTTCATGACCTCATTAAGATTTCAGGTTGCGCCGCCAGCAGTCAACTTTGTGTGCATCAGATACAACAAATGTTGTACTCTATTGCTAGCCTTCAACTATCGCAAGCGCACGACTTTTGTGTTAATACTCTAGGGGGAGGTATGTACATATTATGCCTGAGCGATGGCGCAATTTTTTCACAAATTCTCAATTTTGAGCGCTTATAACGCAAAAACGGTGCGTCCTAGACCCTTAATCGACTGATTATGTTTTGTTCACCAATCATTTCTCTATCGAATGGTGGTTTCGCGATCTCTCTCCGATGCACGTATCTCGAGCAATGGTCAGAAAACTAGAAGGTGTCAGAATCAGGCTGCCTGGCGTGAGATGCTCTGGGCATTAAAGGGTTAAGGTTTGTCCTTGTCCTCATGAAACATTGATTCATACTTCTGCGCAAACGCTTGCACGGTTGAATGATTAAATTATGGTTAACAAACTTTTCTGCTGGATTGGGCGAAACTAATGTACTATTTTCGAGTAATTCTGCAATCACTTCCTTAGTTAGGTTTATCCTGACTCTACACAATCTGATTGTCTACGGACAATATAAAACATACATACGTTGCAAATGGGCTGTGAAGTTTACGTACTGAATGCTTACGGTACAATACAATAGTTCACTGATTTTTCCAGAATCAGTCGACTTCTCCCGACTGTGACCGTACCTGACGCTGAACATTACGTTTTGGCAGATTCTCAAGTCAAACTTATACGTTCGACTCGTAATACGACCCTTTCCGCCATTCCGGAACTGTGCGTCAAACGCGGGTATTCTGCCCACAAACAAACCTGTAATGTACTGAGCGACAATCCCCGTCTGGCTGAATATTCGACACCTACGGTTATTGTGGGCACCAAAGACGTGGCGAACTATAGCTATCCGGAGACCATATTTAAACATTTTCGCGAAATGCTGATGTTGGTTTACCAACTAGCACCGAGTATTAGTGTTTATTTGATTCTTCCGTTTCGCCGAATGGACCAGTATGCCCCACGCAACGGTCCCGATTTTCGTTCCGTTCAGCAAGCTGCGGAACCGTTTCCGTATGTTCGCATTATTGACGCCAACCCTGTGCTGAAGGATGACCGCTGTCTGCGCTAAGATGGCTATCAGTTGACCCCTACAGTGTACTGCGGGTAACTAACGCGTGTAAGCGAAATTGAAATAGCACTTTTTGTGCTATAGCGCTTTTTTATGCGCTATATGCGCTATATGCGCTATAAGCGCTATGGAATTTGCTATATGCGCTATTTGCGCTACAGCGCTTTTTGGGGGTGCTATATGCGCTATTTGCGCTATATGCGCTATCGAAGGTGCTATATGCGCTATTTGCGCTATAAGCGCTATGGAATTTGCTTTTTGGGGGTGCTATATGCGCTATTTGCGCTATAGCGCTTTTTGGGGGTGCTATATGCGCTATTTGCGCTATAGCGCTTATAGCACTATAGCACTTTGATGCGCTATCGTTTTGCTATATGCGCTATTTTTTTATATCGTCGACTAGAACACTAACAAAATTTGAAAAATAATTTTAAAATTATTCTAGCTTATTGAGGGACCGTATACTCACTAAAAAGGACAAAATTTTTTAATAAATTAGCCAAGAGCACAAAATAGCGCCTAAATAGCGCAAATAGCACCCTCAGGTGCTATAAGCGCTATTTTTTAAGCCTACGAAAAAAATAGCGCTTATAGCAGTTTGATGCGCTATCGTTGTGCTATATGCGCTATTTTTTTATATCGTCGACTAGAACACAAACAAAAATTTAAAAATAATTTTAAAATTATTCTAATTTATTGAGGGAACGTATACTTACTAAAAAATACAAAAGTTTTCAATAAATTAAAAATAATCAATCAATAAAAATAAATAAATTTCAATTTCAATAAATTAAAAATAAATCAATCACAAACACCAATAGGCCAGCGTAGCTCAGTCGGTAGAGCGTTAAGCTAGCAATATAGCGATGTGTGGTTCAAATCCCCCCTGGCCATTTTTCTGTAGAAGTTTCATCCATATCCAAAAAAATATCTGCACCGACGATAGCGCTTATAGCGCAAATAGCGCATATAGCACTCCCAAAAAGCGCTATAGCGCAAATAGCGCATATAGCACCTTCGATAGCGCATATAGAGCAAATAGCGCATATAGCACCCCCAAAAAGCGCTATAGCGCAAATAGCACATGTAGCACCTTCGATATATTTTTGGGGGTGCTATATGTGCTATTTGCGCTATAGCGCTTTTTGGGGGTGCTATATGCGCTATTTGCTCTATATGCGCTATCGAAGGTGCTATATGCGCTATTTGCGCTATAGCGCTTTTTAGGGGTGCTATATGCGCTATTTGCGCTATATGCGCTATCGAAGGTGCTATATGCGCTATTTGCGCTATAGCGCTTTTTGGGGGTGCTATATGCGCTCTTTGCGCTATATGCGCTATCGAAGGTGCTATATGTGCTATTTGCGCTATAGCGCTTTTTGGGGGTGCTATATGCGCTATTTGCTCTATATGCGCTATCGAAGGTGCTATATGCGCTATTTGCGCTATAGCGCTTTTTAGGGGTGCTATATGCGCTATTTGCGCTATATGCGCTATCGAAGGTGCTATATGCGCTATTTGCGCTATAGCGCTTTTTGGGGGTGCTATATGCGCTCTTTGCGCTATATGTGCTATCGAAGGTGCTATATGCGCTATTTGCGCTATAAGCGCTATGGAATTTGCTTTTTGGGGGTGCTATAGCGCTTTTTGGGGGTGCTATATGCGCTATTTGCGCTATATGCGCTATCGAAGGTGCTACATGTGCTATTTGCGCTATAGCGCTTTTTGGGGGTGCTATATGCGCTATTTGCTCTATATGCGCTATCGAAGGTGCTATATGCGCTATTTGCGCTATAGCGCTTTTTAGGGGTGCTATATGCGCTATTTGCGCTATATGCGCTATCGAAGGTGCTATATGCGCTATTTGCGCTATAGCGCTTTTTGGGAGTGCTATATGCGCTATTTGCGCTATAAGCGCTATCGTCGGTGCTATATGTGCTATTTTTTTTGGATATGGATGAAACTTCTACAGAAAAATGGCCAGGGGGGATTTGAACCACCCATTGCTAGATTGCTAGCTTAACGCTCTACCGACTGAGCTACGCTGGCCTATTGGTGTTTGTGATTGATTTATTTTTAATTTATTGAAATTGAAATTTATTTATTTTTATTGATTGATTATTTTTAATTTATTGAAAACTTTTGTATTTTTTAGTAAGTATACGGTCCCTCAATAAATTAAAATAATTTTAAAATTATTTTTAAATTTTTGTTTGTGTTCTAGTCGACGATATAAAAAAGTAGCGCATAAAGCACAACGATAGCGCATCAAAGTGCTATAAGCGCTATTTTTTTCATAGGCTTAAAAAATAGCGCTTATAGCACCTGAGGGTGCTATTTGCGCTATTTAGGCGCTATTTTGTGCTATTGGCTAATTTATTGAAAACTTTTGTATTTTTTAGTAAGTATACGTTCCCTCAATAAATTAGAATAATTTTAAAATTATTTTTAAATTTTTGTTTGTGTTCTAGTCGACGATATAAAAAAATAGCGCATATAGCACAACGATAGCGCATCAAACTGCTATAAGCGCTATTTTTTTCGTAGGCTTAAAAAATAGCGCTTATAGCACCTGAGGGTGCTATTTGCGCTATTTAGGCGCTATTTTGTGCTCTTGGCTAATTTATTAAAAAATTTTGTCCTTTTTAGTGAGTATACGGTCCCTCAATAAGCTAGAATAATTTTAAAATTATTTTTCAAATTTTGTTAGTGTTCTAGTCGACGATATAAAAAAATAGCGCATATAGCAAAACGATAGCGCATCAAAGTGCTATAGTGCTATAAGCGCTATAGCGCAAATAGCGCATATAGCACCCCCAAAAAGCGCTATAGCGCAAATAGCGCATATAGCAATCCCCAAAAAGCAAATTCCATAGCGCTTATAGCGCAAATAGCGCATATAGCACCTTCGATAGCGCATATAGCGCAAATAGCGCATATAGCACCCCCAAAAAGCGCTGTAGCGCAAATAGCGCATATAGCAAATTCCATAGCGCTTATAGCGCATATAGCGCATATAGCGCATAAAAAAGCGCTATAGCACAAAAAGTGCTATTTCAATTTCGCTTACACGCGTTCGTTACCCGCAGTACACTGTAGGGGTCAACTGATAGCCATCTTAGCGCAGACAGCGGTCATCCTTCAGCACAGGGTTGGCGTCAATAATGCGAACATACGGAAACGGTTCCGTAGCTTGCTGAACGGAACGAAAATCGGGACCGTTGCGTGGGGCATATTGGTCCATTCGGCGAAACGGAAGAATCAAATAAACACTAATACTCGCTGCTAGTTGGTAAACCAACATCAGCATTTCGCGAAAATGTTTAAATATGGTCTTTAAATATACGTCAGTGTCAACACTCGTACAATTGACTTCGATCGTAGAAATTTTGGAATTTTTGGATTTGTCCGAGCTAGCTGAAGAGCACACAGAGCTGCACGACTTGGGCGTAGATGATTGGGAGTGTCGCTCTTCAGGGGTCGTAGGGGTCAAAACAGATTCCTTAATGGCGTCAAAACACAGAGAGTCCTAGCAGATTATTCAGCATCTCGATTCGAGTTTCTGACGTTAGACCTGTCGCATTTGTAATGGACTGGGACAAAAACGCCTGTGCGGCTCGAAAGTCACGCGAAATGTCACGTACGGACATATTACCACATACGTAAGAAATAATAAAAATGGTTTATAATATTTGAAACAAGGACAAAATAAACGTAACAAGCGAACGTAAACAAAAATAGAAAGAAAATCAAATAGTCAAAAAGCAAAAAACACAAAAAAAGTCGTAATATCGACGGCGGACAGTTAGAAAATTAGCAAAACTAACTAAATCAGGTTCAGCCTAACGGTACAATTTCGAACACTATACACGAAACTAAAACTCGTAAACATGATAAACACAATAATTCGCTGGAAGGGAAAGGCAAACAACATGTCGTTACAGATAACGGCTACTTGTAGCATGGTGTTAGTAATCAGCCTTTTGCATATTCAGTCCAAATGCATGCAGACGCTTGATTCGCACACTACCCAGTTCCCGTTGTTATCATTATATTTACACTGTCTTTTTTGGTACGTACGGTCCTTCGAAACCTTTCAGACGATTGTAATGGACCCAGAATCCGTCGTTTTTTGGGCGATCACACAAACGTATAAGAGCATCTGGCTCTTTTAGTTTTAAAATACAATAAGGACCGTGCCATTTTGATGTCAATTTAGCTGTCTTGCCTCGGGCAATTACAAGTGAATAAAGCATGACTCTGTGACCCACAGCAAGTTTTAGTGGTCGTGCGCTTGCGTCGTAAGCATTACTTTGAGCCTCTTGAGCCTTTTCTATAGCATCAATAGCCATTTTTCTGGCTTCACGTACTCGTTAAGTTAGGTCTGACACGTAGTCCAGTTTGTCTACGTACTTGCTCGGTGATAGGTTCAGTTCGACGTCACTTCGCAGTGTCATGTCGGTTCCAAACATTAAATAAAAAGGTGATTCTTTTGTAGATGCCTGGACACTCGAGCGATAGGCCATTAGAGCTAGCGGTAAAGTTTCATCCCAAGCCTTCTGGTTTAATGACGTATACAAGAATAGTATTTTCGATATTGTGCCATTAAACTTTTCCACCAGGCCGTCAGTTTGTGGTCGATAAGCGGTCGTAAATATTTTCCTCAAAGTTAGTAATCGACAGACTTCTTCGAAAAGTTGGGTTTTATAGTTGCTGCCTCGATCAGACAGAAGGCGTCTGGGGGACCATATCGACTGACCCATTCTGATACAAAACAGCGAGCTACGGTTTCTGCCTTGACATCTGCAAGAGGTATGGCTTCTACCCATTTTGATAGGTAGTCCTTGAAGACTACGATGTAGCGGTTGCCACTGAAAGTTTGGGGTAGTGGTCCCATGATGTCTGCACTGACCAAATCAATGATGCCTGTTACCGGGATTGGGTTTAATGGCATTTTTACGTATTTTGACGGTGGTTTTTGGCTAGCACATGCGACACGTTTTCTACACCAGTTTTGGAGATCATTTTCCATGTTTGGACAAAAGAGTCTTTCCTTAATCTTCTCCAAAGTTTTACTGCTTCCAAAGTGTCCTCCTGTGACCTCATCGTGACACAAAGTTAAAATAGCGCTTTTCAATATTTTGGGTATGACAATCTGTTTCTTTTCGATGTTCGTACGTCCACAAAAATTTTGAACTGTGCAAACAAGATTACCGTCCTCGACTTGGAATTGCGATGCATATCGTTTAACGTAGTTGGATAGCCGATGGTTGTCTGGCAACACATTATTCAGGACGTAATTCATCATCGCCTGAATTTCGGTATCACTGCTCTGCTCCTCACGTATTTTTGCGAGGGGAGAATTTCCTGTGATGGCACACACAGGCAATCGCGACAGCGCATCAGCATTAGTATGATTCTGACCTGGTCGATAAATTGTTGTGAAAATGTACTCCTGCAGTATCAGTCCAAACGTGCTAATCTCCTCGACGGGTTCGTAACGCTCATTAGCCGTTTCAGTGGCTGATGGTTAGTAATTATCGTAAACGTTGACATTATTAAATACTGTCGCAGATGCGTAACTGCCAAAACGACACACAAGGCTTTTTTTCAACTACAGAATAGTTTTTTCAGATTTGGATAGTGATCTGCTAATGAATGCAACTGGTCTTTCTTCTCCATCTTGCACTTGGTGTAAACCTGCTCCAAGACCAATATCACTAGCGTCGCTGTATAGTAGGTACGGCAGTCGTACATCTGGGAATGCTAGTGTTGGTGCCGTAATGAGTCTTTCGATCAGCGTACAAAAACTAATTTCTGCTATTTCGAACCACGCGAACTCCACGTTTTTGCGAGTTAATTTATGCAGTGGCTCTGTAATTTTTGCAAATTCGTTTACAAATCGCCGATAATACGATGCAAATCCAAGAAATTGTCGTACTGATTTGACATCAGTGGGTCGGGGCCATCTTCGAACAGCTTCGACTTTCTGCGGATCGGGTCGTAGTCCAGCGGCTGACACGATATAGCCCAAATATGGTACTTCATTTCGCACAAAGTAACACTTCCGTAGCTTCAATTTCCAGCCGTCTCGTTGCAGACGTTGCAGCACTTCCTCAATATGCTTCAAATGCTCATCGAAGTCACGAGTGTAGATCAAGATATATATACCATACATGTACGCCATTGTAGGCCTGCCAACGTAAATTCCGTGTGACGCTGAAATGTTGCTGGGGGCTTGCAAACTCCAAAAGGCATCCTTGATAATTCAAACAGTCCTGACAGTGTCGTGAACGCCGTTTTTGGTCGATCAGCTCCTTTTACCGGAATTTGCCAATACCTTGAGGCCAAATCAAGTGAAGAAAAATTCCTAAGGAGTCTAGAATGTCAGAAATTTTTGGAAGTGGATACACGTCCTTTCTTGTCACTGAATTCAGTCGTCGATAATCAACGCAAAATCGTTCCGAACCATCTTTTTTTCGTACTTTTACAACAGGACTAGCCCATGGAGAAGTGGATGGGCGTATGACTCCTTGTCGTTCCATGTCCAATACCAATTTTGAAAGTGATTTACGTTGCAAAAACGGAACTGGGTATGGCCTTTGTTTGATCGGTGGATGACCACCAGTGTCGATTTCATGTTGAACCCTTGACGCGAAACCCAAATCCGAATTATTAGCAGAAAATACACGGCTGTACTTTTTCAGAAGAGTCAACAGTCGACCCTGGTCGGTCGTCGTCATTTGCGTATCATTCATTCGTAAATTTTCACTGTTTACATGGTCAGAGTTAATCGTATTTGTAGTATTATTCGTAGGACCGTAGAAGTTACATGAAGGCTGTGCAGATTGTCAAATTGTAGAAATATCATGGCTGCGTATTGGTGACAGCGACGCAACTGTCGTTCCAGCATGCAACACAAGAGCTGCTGTGGCCATGTTTAACATTAAGATGGGAATCCAGTTTTCACAGGGGCTGGCCACGGATCCAGCCACAAAAGTGCCTCGCTAACGACTTTTATTTGGTGATTCCACAATATAATCGCCTCGACATTCGTTCGTAGACTATTTTTGCCGGAAGTACCACTTGGCATCTCGGGGGTACTGTCACAGTTTCCGAAATATTGGCAACCAAACATTCTGGAGCTGGCATGTTTTGTCGCACCAGGTTTACGGTCTCGGACCCCAAGTTTAAAGTTTCATTCTCAAAGTCAAATCGTATACTTCCTAATTTGCTAATACTGTCCATGCCAAGTATCACAAGATAAGGGATATTGTGACACAAATGGACTCAGTGGTGTGTCCGCGTTTTTCCAACCTGGATGTCCACTTCAGCGTTCCCTATCAACGGTAGAGTGTGACCAGTCACAGAAGTCGCTGCAGCAATGAGCGCAGGGCCTACAGACACTTTACGACCGACAAACCCTGGATGAACTAAGGTTACACTCGATCCGGTATCAAACAAAGCTTTAGCTTTTGTCCCGTCAATTGTTATGGGTACTAGCAGGACACAATTTCGTAGTCGTACGTCAATATTTGCGGATCTAAATTGGGGCATTCTTCTTTCTTTCAACACTAACGCATACGGTCAAAATTGTGGTTGAGAAAATTTAGTCAGTAATCGTTAACTTCGTTTAGTTCAATATTGAATTCCTTAACGTCGGACTAAATTGGTGTTGTGTTTTTTGACTGGTGAACAAGAAAGGGACACAGGATTACAGACTAGTTTATAGGAGAGCAAATTGGGCAAACTCAATACTGAGAAGTCTGATGATTTATTGTATAGTGTTCAAATCGAGACTCATAGACAGTTATATAAACTTTTTCTTGTTAGCAATTAGTAGGTTTTCTAAGGCTGCTAATGAAATCGCCACGACACCTCCCCACATAGTTTGAGCTTCATGCTGAAGGTGAATACTTTTGGACTGGCTTGGTAACGCGCCCAGATCGTCGTGGATTGTGGAAACCGTACTCTGACGTTGCCGGTTTGCATGTCCGACCGGTCGCTGTCGGGTCCTTAACTTTCTCTGGTGTGAATGCTGCGTACCCCTGGGTAGACATGAACGATATTTCAGCTCCACTGCAGGTAATTCTACTTGTAGTGTAGCTTTTTGTTCAATGTTCATGCTAGGTTCCAAATCTTTATCAGTAGCAAAGCGTGGTTGCAGCTGTTCCATGTGTCTCCTCCAAGTCGGTCCTTTTGGATATACACGCACATTGTAGGTGCGCGCTCCCGTACGGTGCATGACTACTGCGGGTACCCAACGTCCTTCTTTTTCTCGGCGTGGCCCGAAGTAAAGAGCATAAACCGGATCTAAAACTTGATAACTTTTGACAACCTTTGACACCCTCTCTAGTCTTTGAGACTTGGCAGCATCTCTTGCCTGCTTTCCTTGGGCAAAATGTGCGGGTGACGGTAAAATTGTATCAATTCGTGTACTGATTTGACGCAAATTCAGCAATTCACTAGGGGAATAACCACTCGAGTTAGGCGTTTGGCGAAACTGCAACAAGAACTCTTGCAAGGCTTTTCTCGGGAAGACTGGACTTCCGAAGTGCCTGTTTAAACGTCTAAACAAGACCCTCAGCGGATCCGTTGGTGGCTGGGTAATATGAAGCCCCACTCAAGTGAACAATTCCTCGTTTTTTGCACCATGATTGGAACTCGTCGGAAAGGATCGCTGATGCGGTATCCGTTGCCAGGGTGTGAGGATATCCGACATGAGCGAAATCTTGTTCAAGCAGCTCCGTGGTTGCTTTTGCCGAAACTGAAGCTGTCGGATGAATGCATGGGTATTTGTAGTATGCATCGGTAATCAGTAGCCAGTTACTTCCCATAAAATTTATGGCATGATCCAGATGAAGGCGACTCCATGGCTTCTCAGGAAGCACACATAGATAAACGTGTTCTGGTGTTCAGCACATGACAAACAGTGCCTGCACGTTGTTTCAGTATCGCAATCAATATTAGGCCAATAAACTGCCGTGCGAGCCAGCTGCTTCATTCCCTGCATGCCAAAATGTCCCAGATGTAGCAGGTCCAGAACTTTTCGTCGCATGCTTGCTGGCACCACCACTCTAGATTGCTGGATAAGGCAACCGTTGCAGATTGACAACGAGTCAGAGATCTGACGGTAACGCTGTATTTCAGACCCTTCATTGCTTTTTTCCGCTGGCCATCCTGCCCGTGTGTGACTCGTAGTACCGCTGAAATGACTGGATCTTTAGTTGATTCGTGTGCCAGTGAGCTGCTCTCTGCCGATGTTATTTTTTCATTAATGGTGTTGATTGCACAAACCATTTCGACGTCTTCTTCACCTTCCTCACCGTCAAATTCGGTGTCACTCGTTGCAGGGAGATGACTCAAGGCATCAGCATTGGCGTGATCAGTTATTTTCCGGTACTCTGCTTGGTAGTTGAACTGATTGAGCAGGAGCGCCCATTGTGCTAGTCTGTTTGCCGCTAGTAGTGGTAGGCCTCTCCTGGTTTAAATAGTGCTAGCAGAGGTCGATGGTCCGTTACCAGTATGAATCTCGTCCGTAAAGATACTGGAAGGACTTTTTAACCCGAACACTATAGCCAGTGCTTCTTTTTGAATCTGACTATAGTTTCTTTGACAATCTGTTAGCGTCTTCGACACATTAGCAATTGGGCGCACGCATCCGTCTGGCAAACGATGAAACAGCACCGCTCCAATTCCCATATTGGATGCATTACAAGAGAGCCCAAGACATTTTCCGATGACAAAAGCTCTTTCAGTTTCTGGAAAACCATCTTGTGCTTGTATTCCCATTCCCATTGAACCTTCTTCTTTGTCAGTTCATACAGTGGCTCGGCAATTGTCGCCAGGACAGGCGGTAAGAATTTGGCGTATAATTGTATCAAGCCCTGGAATGCTATTAAGCTGGATACATCATTCGGCGGCGGCATTTTCAGAACAGCGTCGACTTTAGAACCTTTTGCAATTCCCTCGTGCGACAGAATGTGTCCCAGATATTCTACGTATGGCTGGGCAAACTGACATTTTTCCAGTCGGCAACCCAAACCCTTCTCGTCTAGACGCTTTATCAAACGTTTAAAGTTCGCGATATGGTCCTCTGCGTCTTTGCCGCTGACCAAGATGTCGTCAAGTTAAACTGCCCTTCCCGGCAAATCTTTGGTGAGCTGATCCATGATCTGCTGAAAGTATCCTGGAGCAGACTTTATACCGAATGGTAGCCGTTTCTGAAGTAGTACTTCTTTGTGAGTGCTGAGTGCCAACCTTCTTTGACTTTGAGGAGCCAGCTTAATTTGATTATATGCGTCAGCCTGGTCGATCTTCGTAAAACCGTAACCGCCTCCCAGTCGTTGCATCAAATCCTCCGGGAGAAGCAGGGGGTGACGGTGATCTTCCAGCTGGGGATTGACGGTAACCGAGTAATCTCCGCAGACGCGTAACTTAGCTTTCTTCTGACCTGAAAGTAAAGCTTTCTTGATAGGTGCCACAGGTGTTCCGTAGTCGCTGAACTGTGTAGTTTTCCAAACTCCTTTAGCAATGCCTTTCTCATATACATCTTCTAAATCAATTTCCAAAGCAAACGGAACAGGCCTTGCTTTGCGGAAGATCGGATGGGCATTGTCTTTGAATTTGACTTCTAATTCATAATTCTTCAGAGATCCAAACTCGGATTTCCATAGGTCTGGAAATTTGTGACACAGTAAACGACATTTTTCTTACAACTTTGTGTGTGTTTTCAGGTGACTAAAAACAGCATTGTATGGCTTTGCAGTATCGAGAACTTTGTCGACAGAAATCCCCAACTGCTTAATAGCCATTCGTCACAACAAGTTTAGGTCAGGAATCTCGGACACAATGAACTGAATATTGTGCGGCTTGTTGGGATCTCTGGCGATCGCTTTGCCAACAAAAATGCCCAAAATTGGTAGGTTGTGTTTGCTAGCAGACTCGTACCGCCAGTTGGAATTGTCAAGCGCGGGGCAGCTGAGGTCTTTCCAGTAATGCTTTGATGTGAAGTTTCCAGTCGTGGCAGTGTCCAACTCCATGTTGAATATCTTGCCCTCAATGTAGATCGGAACTTCCAGCTTGGGGAAAGACTCTTGGCCGGTAACCGCGTGAATTATATGCATAAGCTTGACCAAAGATCTGACCTCTTTCGAAGAAGTTAGCTTCTTTCGGCATGCTTTCTCCAAATGACCTTTTATTCCGCAGTAGTCGCACACTGACTCCTTGAAGCGACAATCGTTGGACTTGTGATCCGACCGTCCACAGCAGTAGTAGGTGCCACTTTGCGGTGAAAAATCACTGAGACTTTTTTCTTGGGTAAGAGCTGCCCTTCTGCCTGTCTTCTAGCCGGTGAGTGACCTTTTTGACTGGTTTTGGCTTGAATCCGTGCACCGTGTCTTTGACAACTTTTGCAGCGTCCTCCGTTTCAATCGCAATTTCGATTGCTCGAGAAAAATCCAAATCATCGTCTTTTATATTGAAGATGGCTTTCAAAATAGCTTCAGTATTGACAGAGCAGATGAAGCGGGAGCGAAGCGCTTCGTCCTGTGGGTCTTTGATCGAGGCAAAGTCGCTGGTAGCCGCGTCTAGACGGATGCGTGCGGCCAGTTCCTGGATTGTTTCTCCGGGCTTTCTTCGCATATCGCTCCAGAACTTGAAGCGTTCATGGACGACGAAGCGTTTTGGGTCGTATTGCGTCTTCATAAAATTGACGATCTCGTCCACTGTAAGGTCGTTGCTTTTCTTCGGAGGATTCTGCTGCTTTGCCAAGTTCCCTAGAAGTCGGTAATTGTCTTTGGACTGGTTGGTCAGGTAAATTTGTGCTTTGCGGTCCCCTGACACGGACTGGGCTCCAGCGAACGTGCAAAAGCGGTCCCAATAGTCTGGCCACAGTTCACAAGTTCGAATGGCTCAAAGTCTGGTGTTGATCCCATGAGTTGAACTGACCTGGTTGTAGATGCAGAGCGTTCTTTACCAGTGTCACCAGAGCTCAACATCTTCCACATGACATCCATTTGTTCCTTTTGTTGCTGTTCCATTACTTGCTGCTGATATTTCATAGCTTCTTTATCTTCTTGACGTTGACGTTCCGTAGCTTCTAATTATTTCTGTAATAGTCCGATTTAATTGGCAGTTTCCGACATGTTGTTGATCATCTTCAATCCGTTATCGAGACGTTCGAGCCTTGACAGTCGTGGTGTTGAAGTACGCTCCTACCCACTGCGCCAGAAAAGCCCTACTGTGTTTCTGGACTGGTGAACAAGAAAGGGACACAACAGACTAATTTATTAGCAGAGCAAATTGGGCAAACTCAATACTGAGAAGCCTGGTGATTTATTGTATAGTGTTCAGATTGAGACTCATAGAAAGTTATATAAACTTTTTATTGTTAGCAATTAGTTGGTTTTCTAAAGGCCTATTCACACGAGGGCGCATGAGCGGGTGCATGAGAGGGCGCATGAGCGGGCGCACGAGAGGGCTCATGAGCGGGCGCATGAGCGGGCGCATGAGAGGGCGCATGAGCGAGCGCATTCTATTTTCACACCGCCTGC
This sequence comes from Trissonchulus sp. WLG1_4, assembly GCA_030248245.1. Classification (NCBI taxonomy): domain Eukaryota; kingdom Metazoa; phylum Nematoda; class Enoplea; order Enoplida; family Ironidae; genus Trissonchulus; species Trissonchulus sp. WLG1_4. The sequence continues at coordinate 30,693 of JASANF010019484.1, forward strand.
TGCATTATTTCGCACAATGCTGTATGCAAGTGTGTGTGTGTGCGCCCGCTCATGCGCCCGCTGGTGCGCCCGCTCATGCGCCCGCTGGTGCGCCCGCTGATGCGCCCGCTGATGCGCCCGCTGATGCGCCCGCTGGTGCGCCCGCTCATGCGCCCGCTGGTACGCCCGCTCATGCGCCATGGCGTGAGCCATGCGATGCGCCATGGCGTACGCCATGGAGAAAAATGCGCCCTTGTGTGAATAGGCCTTTAGGCTGCTAATGAAATCGCCACGACAGTTAGGTAAGTGCAGTTCATTTAATCGGTACTGGAATGAGCCCAACGTGGAATACCAGTCACCCTATGCTGGCCGACAGCTGTGATCTGGCTTAGCGTTCGCAACAAATTTTGCTCTCCGTCCTGGGAGGCTCAATATTTGACGTAGCTTTCCTTCGCGCAAGGCTATGCACATGAACATATAAATTGCAAAATTACAAAACTAAGCCTGAGCCTCAGCCTGAGCCTAAACTAAGCTTGATACTAATAACTCTGGGACTAAGCCTAAGCCTAAGCCTAAATACAAACCTGAGCCTAAATTTGAGTATTTTTGAAAACACACACGCACACTCACATGTGCATAGCCTTGCGAGAAGGAGAGCTTCAACGATATTTGTGTAAAATGGCGATTTTCGTGTTCCTAAGCCTAAATTAACGCAGTGTGAATTTGGTGAAAAATGGACGATTCTGGTTAATTTAGCTTGTTTTTCGAAAGGAATGGTGTCACCGTGCCTTTATTTCGATTTTGAAAATTTAAACTTTCACTTGATTTAAGATTTACGTTTGGAAATTGGAACAGAAAGCATGGGTTTCCAAAAAGTTTCCAAAAAGGTTTCTCGCTGAAGGCTCAGATTCCAGGAGATCTAATCTAGGGGCTCTATTCAAAAAATAGGTCCACTATCCCGCCTATTTATATGCATCCCAACTATCCCCCATCCCAACTGGATTTATGTAACCCATGTGTAGTCATTCCGGTAAGTCCTGGGTTTATTTTTTCGCCAGGAAGTTTTGCAAAGTGGCTAAAAGATCTGAAAATTTTTTAGCCAATACCAAAATATTTTAGCTACGTTTTTAAAGCGTTTATTTAGCTGCAATTCGCTTCAATTTGAATTTTTTCACAAGTGACTGAGCAGTGGCATAGAAAAAAATTTCGGAGGGGTAAGATACGGAAAGAATGCATTAAATAGCACTGTTTGAAAATCGGGACTGCGTAAATACTGCGTATTTTTATTTTTGACTGCGTATGTTTCAGGGTTGAGCACCGGAAAAAACTCCTGAAAAAAACTCGAAACTGACAATTTAGTCCAGTAAAGGTTAAACTTGCACAAAATGCTTAAAATCGTTTAGAAAAACAAAAGTAAGACGTTTTGTGACTAATGAAGGTTATTGAACTAGTTGGCAATGGGTGGAGGGAACGATACTGACTTCAAATTTTGACATTCGCGTAACCCTTCATGAACATGGACATATATATATAACAACACATATATATATATTATAAAAATGCCCTTTCACCAAGGGCAGCAGTGTGGGTAGAATAGGAAAGTTTGCTGATCTATAGCGGAAAAATGCTAATAAGCTTATTAAACAGTCGGGACAAGTTTTGCAGCAGAATAGGGAAACTCAGCTTGCAAAATGAAGCGGACAAGAGTTGCGTCAGAATAGCAGTCGCCCTGCGACACATTAGTGCTTTCTGCACCCTATTCGCGCGAATAATTAGGAAAAACAATTTTGACGCTTACTAGCACTCAGGACTTAGGTCAGGTGTGTAGA
>JASANF010019485.1:0-21029 GCA_030248245.1 Trissonchulus sp. WLG1_4
CCAAGTGCGGTGCGGACATTATATACAGTATTTATTACGTTGTAACAATTTGGCCAATCAATATATGGTTTGTATTGTAGCATCATATGCAATCAAGCTTATGTTAATGAGATCGGACTACAAGTGATTGATGCTCTCACGACACGCGCTAAGAACAAATACTTCAAAATTTCTGTATGTCTGTTACAATTTATCTAACGTAACGTAATATTGGTGTTTTCGGAAGCTGGCGGTTTCGAAAGATTCGCGCGAATAGGGTGCAGAAAGCGCTAATGTGTCATGGGGCTGGCTATTTCTGCATCGCTCTTGTCCACAAACTTTAACAAATGCATTTCTATTCGCGGCAAACTTGTCTATAATATTTGAGCAGCAAAAATCCATTTTTCCACTTTTAGAACCTCCTATTCTAACCTCAGTGATGCCCAATGGGGGCATTTTTATAATAATAATACGTTCTGTTCCTAAAATATAACCATATCATCCGCTCGTTTAAGTCATGAGCTTTAGTAAAGTGAATGATATCCGGATTTATGAGATCATATAAAATGAAACTTATCATATGACATAATGTAAATGTAGTGTAGTGACGATTTGAATTAATTACATCTTAAAGCTACGAGTTGAGTAGTCTTTCGTTCGTTGTTGATACACAACAGTAAAGTGAAACCTATCTGCAGGGTGAAAAAATATCCACCAACCTCTTAATACTGTAGCTAACTTTTGCGTTGTAATTCCGTGTAGTGAACGTTAGATATAAACTTTTGATTCACACTTTTCCGGTTTCTTGGTAGTGGTCGAACAATGCTTTTGTAACTTGTTGCTCGTTTTTTTAACATAGAATGTACACTGTGCAAAGTTCCTGTGGAATTTTTGATTTTTGAATGTAACTGAAATTAATAGAAACCGTCGGCAATTGTTTTTTTAATAAGTACATACCTATATGACCAATTAAAATTCAGATAACAAATTCTAAATGCATAGAATCTAAACTACATTTAGTTGTCACGCGGACACTGTAACAGACCAACAAACTTTGTGGTCTGCGGACTGTCGATATCTTGGGTTAGGCGTTAGACGTTCATTGGTGACTGGATTCTAATAACAACCCGGTTACCATACCAAATGGAAAAACAGTGATACTAAGCCAAATGAACGCCGACCTAAGTTGTTCAGTTACCCACTAAACTAGTAATAAACGTGACATACGTGTCGGTGGTGGTATACCACTCAAGCTAAAAAGGAATTTTTTGAAAAGTGCCATGCGACTTCTGTAAATATGCCTTTTTCTTATATTAAAATACTATACTTCTTTTCTTCCTTTTCTAGCTTGAGTGGTATACCACCACCGACACGTATGTCACGTTTTTTACTAGTTTAGTGGGTAACTAAACAACTTAGGTCGGCGTTCATTTGGCTAATTATCATTGTTTTATTTGGTATGGTAAGGTTCGGGTTGTTATTGGGATCCAAGTGACCACTAAAAGTATAAGGAATCACCAAAAATTGAGGAACCACAGACCACAAGTCTGTCTGTCTGTTACAGTGTCCGTGTGACAACTAAATGTAGTTTACAATTTCTATGCATTTAGAATTTGTTATTTGAATTTTAATTGGTCATATAGGTATGTACTTATTAAGACCAATTGCCGACAGTTTATTTTATTATGAATTTCAATTACATTCAAAAATCAAAAAGGTAACAAAAAAACTTTGCACCGTGTACATTCTATGTTAAAAAAGCCACCAACAAGTTACCGAAAGCAATTTTCAACCAGCTTACCGATAAACCGGAAAAAATTTGATGAAAAGTTTATATCTAACGTTCACTACACGGAATTACAACGCAAAAGTTGGGTACACTATCAACTTTTCGGTGGATATGTTTTCACCCTGCAACCAAGTTTCACTTTTTACTGTTGTGTATCAACAACGCACGCAAGACTACTCAACTCAAATCCCTAATGTGTATTAGTTCAAATCATTCACACTACACTACATTTACATTATATCCATATGATTATTTTCATTTGTATATTATCCCATATATAAAATATAATTAAAAAATTTTAGTTTGCGGTAACCGCGGACGTTTTGTTACCGCGGTTTTCCCGCAAAATTTTGCGGTAATTACCGCGGTAATTACCGGAGAAACCACGGTAGTTTCTGCGGTTTGCGGTAATAAAAAATCGTTACCTGCGCTCACCCCTAATCTCAAACATCGAACAATGTAAAATGTATTTACATAGTACATGCTCAACAGGGTTATTCAAGAAACGAGATCTAGAAGACTTAAAACAAGATTATAGGGCATTGTAGCTAGTATCAAACAGTAAACCTTTGACCTAACCGTAAAACATTGCTAAAAATCTTTAATTGTGTCGGTTAAGGACTTTAAAAAGGACTGAACAAGTTAAATTTTTTAACTTATCTTTATTTGATCTCTTTTGTTTGTTGTAATCGCACCACCTCTCAAGTATCAGCACTCATCTCTCAACCATTGTTGTTTCTTCTTTGTTAAAATGATATTTGTGATATTTTAACACACAGCGAAATGTATTGTTGTGCAGACGATGCCAAAGTTTATTCAGCAGCTGGAGCGAGCTTCAATAATTAACTACTGCAAGAAGACCTACTAAAGATCTACGAGTGGTGAGTGAATGGCAGTTGAAACTGCAACAGAAAAGTGCATGGTTATGTGCTTTGGAACACGAGTAGATCCTACAGACGTTTAAGTATATGCTAGGTGACATTTGAAAACTGTAGACGTTTCGCTGGATTTAGGAATATTGTGTTTTGTCAAATATAAAATTTTCTATAGCATTCTCAAAAAAATGCTGCAAAAGCTAACCAAGTGTCAGGTATGATCTTTCGAAACATCAAAAACAGAAATTTAAAGTTTATGACCGACATGTTTACGACTTTTGTCCGACCTATCTTAGAATATGGTTCAAACATATGGTCTCCCGGGTTAAGGGGGTAGTGTCGCGAAAGCAGTTGATTTTGCGCGACTGTAAAACTTGTTCAGTAAAATGTTAGAAAATGTTCTTTCTATATTTTAAAAATCTATCAAAAGGCAAATTATTTTGCCAAGTTTCAGCAAAATTGGTGCAGCATATAGTTTGCAATAATGTCTCAAAGTCGGAAAAATGACAAAAAAAAACCTATTCACATTCCATTTTTTAGTCACATTTATCAATTTTTCTGTTTAGTATTTTTACACAGACTAATAGCCCATATGTCGTAGTTTATGCACACAAAATTTAGTGCAGATTACTGCAGCGGCTGTGGAGTAATACTAGTTTGAACTGTGAAGGTGTACTTAAACTGTAAATTAAGAACGGCAATAATGATAATTTGTGGAAAATCTAGACGCTTATTTTCAAATCAGAAGAAAAACGAACCTTCAATTTTCTTTTTTCTTATTTGTCGCAAAAAATTGTGCGTCAACACATGCTGTGTACTTCATGCTGATATCTGGCTTGATTTTTCAAACTTTTATGTCCCTATTGTGTGATGTCTGGCTTTCTAATGACGATTGGTCCAAGATATTTGTCAATATTGATAGTGTGATGTCTGGCAGTAATTATTTGATACCATACAGCGTTGGGCTAGCTTCTCATTGAATGTACTACTTCAAAACAAAAAGTTATATTTTCACTGCCTATGAGCAAAACTGCTTTCGCGACACTACCCCCTTAAGGTGGTAGTGTCGCCAAAGCAGTTTTGCTCATAGTCTGCAAAGTGAGAACTTTTTGCTTTGAAATTGTACGTTCACTGAGAAACTAGTGAAATGCCATATGGTGTCAAATAAATACTGCCAGACACTAGATTACCAATATTTTTAACCAATCACCATTTGTGAGCCAGACATCACACAATAGAGACAGAAAAGTTCAAAAAATCAAGCCAGATATCAGATTGGCCAGCTTGTGAAGTACATGTAATGTTTTGACGCACAATATTTTGCCACAAATAAGAAAAATGAAAAATAAAGGTTCGTTTTTCTTTTGATTTCAAAATAAGTGTCTAAATTTTTCAGAATTTATTATTATTGCTGTGAGTACTTCACAAGTTACGCACAGTTTCACAGTTCCAACAGCCATTACTCCACAACCACTCAAGCAATTTGCACTAAATTTTGTGTGCATGAACTAGAGCATATGTGCTTTTACTTTGTGTAAAGAATCTAAACAAAAAGTTTTTTAATTGTGACGAAATTATCGAATGTGAATAGGTTTTTAAAACGTCATTTTTCCGACTTTGCGACTTCACTGCTAGCTGTATGGTGCATAATTTTTTCTGAAACTTAGCAAACATATTTGCTTTGAAACATATTTTTAGAATATATAAAGAACAATGACCTACCTTTCACTGAAAAAGTTTTGTAGTCGCGCAAAATCGACTGCTTTCGCGACACTACTCCCTTAAATGCAGTTGGGGGGAAAATAATGGACCTATTTATTTTAGTAGAGCACCTTGGGGGAAGCATTTTTGCTTCAAAAACCCCTATTTCATTTTTTGGATTTTCTGAAATATAATCCCCCAAAATCTGAACCCTCAGTGAGGGACGTTTTCGCAATTTTTTTCCGAAGCCCTTGTTTTTTCCGTTCTAATCGTGTCTACATGTTGTCAGATTATTGTTTACTTAATTGTTTATTAATTTTTTAGAATCAAAACAAAGGCTCTTTGACCGGGTTCCCGCCGAAAAATTGGCCATATTCGCCAGAAACGTCCAATTTTTGACCAAATTCAAACTTGGTCTTAATTTAGGCTTGGGCTTAGGCCTAGGCTTAGGGCTTAGGCTTGGTCAGACTGAAACGGGGGGGGGGAGAAATTATTTTGGATTCTAATTCGCTTCCTACCCCATATTTTAATAAAAATATGAAACCCCCATCGTCAGCCATGCCCCCAATCTGATCTCTAGCCCCAAAAATAGCTGTCGCCCTTTTTAATAAAAATCTGAAGTGAAATTATTGGTGTTAAAATCCTTAGGGGTCGACTAAGTCGGAAAAACGGCATTTTTTCGACTAATGATGCGGAGTCCCTCTATATCCCTCAAACCTAGGGGGGGTCAAAATTAAACGCTCTTTCGAATAGGCTAGGTTAGAAGTTTGTAGGATGTAAGGTTTATCTGGAAATCAAATTTTGTCAAAAAATTGAACTTTACATGAAATTTTTTGCGAAAAAAAATTGGATTTACGCAAAAATACTGAATCAAATTAAAACCTGCTGCTATCATTAAAAGAGCAACTTCTAAGCTACTAAATGATGAAAAAATTTGTAATTTGGTTCAGGCTTTGAAAAGTTACAAAACTTTTCCTGAAGCTACCCGAGCCAGACTGATTGAAGCGTTACAGCACAAGTAAGGTTCAATGCAAATTTCGGGCCATAGCTGGGAATTTTTTAAAAAAATGGAACTGGTTGGTGTACTTTAGTGCAGCAAATTTATTTTTGATGCTTATTAGCAGGTTTTTCTCTAAAATTAGGCCTCAGGCTTAAGGCCGATTCACACGCTGCGATTTTACTGCGATTTTGCCGCAGCGTTTTTGCCGCTGCGGCAAAACGCAGCTTGCCGCACGCAAAACGCAATGTCTGAACAGACGCAGCGTTTTTAGTGCGGAATGCCTGCGTCTTGATTTTGCCGCAGCGTTTTAAACGCCAGACTGCAATTCGACCTGCGATTTTATTGCGTTTTGATGTTCCGGACATGTTGGTTTAAGGTGGTAGTGTCGCCTAAGCAGTTTTGCTCATAGGTTGCAAAAAGAGAGCTTTTTGCTTTGAAATTGTACTTTCACTGAGATACTAGTAAAATGCTATATGATGTCAAATAAATACTACCAGACACTAGACTACCAATATCTACCAATATTTTGAACCAATCACCATTTGTAAGCCAGACATCACACAATAGAGTCATAAAAGTTCAAAAAATCAAACCAGATATCAGATTGGCCAGCTTGTGAAGTACATGTAACGTTTTTACGCACAATTTTTTGTCACAAATAAGAAAAATGAAAAATAAAGGTTCGTTTTTCTTTAGATTTCAAAATAAGCTTCTAGATTTTTAACAATTTATCATTATTGCTGTGAGTACTTTACAGTTTACGCACAGTTTCACAGTTCAAACAGGTATTACTCCGCAACCACTCAAGCAATTTGCACTAAATTTTGTGTGCATAAACTAGAGCATATGTGCTTTTAGTCTGTGAAAACAATTTAAACAAAAAGTTTTATAATTGTGACGAAAGTATCGAATGTGAATAGGTTTTCAAAACGTCATTTTTTTCGACTTTGCGACTTCACTGCTAGCTGCACGCTGCATCAAGTTTGCTGAAACTTGACAAAATTATTTGCCTTGAAACATATTTTTAGAATATATAAAGAACAATGACTTATCTTTCACTGAAAAAGTTTTATGGTCGCGCAAAATCGACTGCTTTCGCGACACTACCCCCTTAAGGGGGCGCTCCGGGAATCGGGGGTTACATCGAAAATTGGCGAAAAAGTTAGCAAATGTCAAACTTTACTACACATATTTGTACTATGGCAGAAAAAAACACTGGGGGCAAAATTTCAAATCATGTGATCATGTCACGTGACTTCCAGAGCACCAAACGTGAGTGAATTTTCGGCAAACGATAACTCTGCTTATACTTTGCGTATAGTCACACTTTATATACCAAAATGTAGCTTATGTGCTTCTCTAGTTGAACATTATTTTGGTTTTTACCATTTATGTCGGATTTTGATATAAAATGTCATTATGTGTTTTCGAAGTCGAACTCTGAGCAATAAAATTCATATAAAAAAATTTCTAAGCTTTATTTTAAAAAACTAAAAAATTGTTCAACTGCGCAGAGCCAAATACTATAATTGTGCAAAATTTTGCAGAAAAAGATTTTAACCAGCATTTTATAATCGAATGCCAAAAAATCGGTTTTGTATTCACACTGCCTATATTTGAGTCTGCTGCTTCTGAAAGTGGTTTCTTGAGCAATTTTTTTGCACAGAACGCAATAAAATTGTTTTAATTTTTCATTACGACTAATAAAATTTACGTATCGTCTGTTTGCAAAACCTCAAAAAGCGTTGATGCACTGGCTTACTTGCTGAATTTGTGTAAAAGTCGAATAAGATCAGTAAATTGTCCAATTTTTTCCAAATTTTTTGCTATGGAGATATGCACGTCAAAACAACAGAAATAGTATTTTGAGCAATTTTCCTTCAAGGATGATAGGTCGTTTTGGCTGTTTTTAAAAATTACGGCCCAAATCCTTGATTCCCGGAGCGCCCCCCACAGGAAAATTATTTCTAGAAAAAAACTAGAAAAAAACCAGAAAAAACTAGAAAAAATTACCTAGTTTTTTTCTGGTTTTTTCTGGTTTTTTTCTAATTTTTTCTAACTTTTTTCTGACTTTTTTCTGGTTTTTTTTAACTGCCAGTCTCACGATCTAGTTTTTTTCTACTTTTTTTTCTGGTTTTTTTCTGACCCTATAGAGAATGTTTTCTAGCTTTTTTTTGGTTTTTTCTAACTTTTTTCTGGTTTTTTTCTAGTTTTTTTCCAGCAGTTTTCTACGTTTTTTCTGGCTTTTTTCTGGTTTTTTTCTAGTTTTTTTCTGGTTTTTTTCTGATTTTTCACCAACCCTTTCTTGGACTTTCTCAATTTTTTCAGAATGTTCCCTGATGATTTTCTTTATTGTTCAGCCACGTTATTGCTCTTTATATACGTTTTCTGAAACTGAATTCTAGTTGTTTTTTGAGGGTGTCTACTGTCTAGTTGTTTTAAGAACTGTTTCTAGTATGTATATGCTAGCTTTTTAATTTTTTTCCAGATTTTTTCTGTTTTTTTCTAGTTATTTTCTAACTTTTTTCTGGCTTTTATCTAGTTATTTTCTAACTTTTTTCTGGTTTTTTTCTAGTTATTTTCTAACTTTTTTCTGGTTTTTTTCTGGTTTTTTTCTAGTTATTTTCTAACTTTTTTCTGATATTTTTCTCGTTATTTTCTAACTTTTTTCTGGTTTTTTTCTAGTTATTTTCTAATTTTTTTCCGGTTTTTTTCTAGTTATTTTCTAACTTTTTTCTGATATGTTTCTACTTTCACGTTATTTTCTAACTTTTTTCTGGTTTTTTTCTAGTTATTCAACTTTTTTCTGGATTTTTTCTAGTTGAATGGTCTTACTGTGTACAGTCAAAGGGAACAAAAATTACAAACTCAGCAGCATAAATACACGTATATATGTACATATACAGCCAAATGAATAAGTTGCAAAGCTGATAATAATTTTGGTTGTTTGCCCACTTATTAAGTTACAAAAACGGTTAAAATTTTGTGGTATATATACATATACCACAAAATTTTAACCATTTTGTAACTTAATAAGTGAACAACCAAAATTATTATCAGCTTTCAACTTATTCATTGGCTGTATATATATATTTATGCTGCTGAGCGCGGTTCCCTTTGACTGTACACAGTAAGACTTCATAAAAAAATCCAGAAGTTGAATAACTAGAAAAACCAGAAAAAGCAAGTAACGTGAAACTAGAAACATATCAGAAAAAAATTAGAAAATAACTCAAAACCGGAAAAAATTCAAAATAACTCAAAAAAAACCGGAAAAAAAAGTTAGAAAATAACGAGAAATATCGAGTTCAAAAATGACCAAAAAAACCAGAAAAAAGTTAGAAAATAAAAAAAACCAAAAAAATTCAAAAATAACTAGATAAAAGCCGAAAAAAGTTAGAAAATAACTCAAAAAAAACAGAAAAAATCTGAAAAAAATAAAAAGCTGCGCAACAACAGAAACAGCTGAAACAACACAGACACCCCTCAAAAAACGACAAATCTGAAACAGAGAGCAAGCGTCGAATCTCGAACATCTGAAAAAACCAAGACGATTGAAATAAAAAACCAGAAAAAACTAGAAAAAACCAAAACAATTAGAAAACTGCTGGAAAAAAACTACAAAAAAACCAGAAAAAGTTCAAAAAAACCAAAAAAAGCTCAAAATTTCGTTCTCTATAGGGTCAGAAACCAGAAAATCCAAAAAAAAACTAAACTGGGCGGTTAAAAAAAACCAGAAAAGTCAGAAAAAAGTTGAGAAAAACGAGAAAAAAACCAGAAAAAAAAACCAGAAAAAAACTGGGTAATTTTTTCTAGTTTTTTTCTGGTTTTTTTCTAGATTTTCCTGTGAAGACAGCTTCCGGGAATCAAGGATTTGGGCCGTAGTTAGAAAACAGCCAAAACGACCTGTCGTGCCTTGAAGGAAAATTGCTCAAATACTATTCTTGTTGTTTTGAGTACATGCATAGCAAAAATTCCAAAAAATTGGACGATTTACTGATACTTATTCGATACACGAATTCGCCTAATACATCAACGCTTTTTGAGGTTTTGCAAACAGACGATACGTTGATTAGTCGTAGATGAAAAATTAAAACAATTTATTGCGTTCTGTGCAAAAAAATTGTCGAGACCACTTTTTGAGCAGCGGACTCGAATATAGGCGAGTCAAAATCGAACCGATTTTTGGCATTCGGGTATAAATGCTGGTTAAAATCTTTTCTGCAAAATTTTGCACAATTATAGTATTTGGCTCTGCGCCCAGTTGAACAATTTTTTTCAGTTTTAGTGAAGCTTAGAAATTTTTTATATGAATTTTATTTGCTCAAGAATTCGACTTCGAAACAATAACAACATTTTCTATCAAAATCCGACATAAATGGTAAAAACCAAAATAATTCAACTACAAAAATAAGCTACATTTTGGTATATAAATATAACTATAAAAACTATAAAGCAACATCGTTTGCCAAAATGTCTGGAAGTCAGCATGACATGACCAGTGATTAAATATTTTTCTGCCATCCGTACGAATATCAGTAAAGTTTGACATTTGCTAACTTTCAATTTTTATGTAACCCCCCGATACAAGCTTAATATGGTCGGAAGCAGTTTACACAACAAAAACTTTCAGTGAAAATAAGTCATTGTTCTTTATATATTCTAAAAATATGTTTCAAGGCAAATAATTTTGTCGAGTTTCACAATGCAGCGTGCAGCTAGCAGCTAAAGTCAGAATAATAAAGCGTTTTGAGACCTATTCACATTCGATACTTTCAGTCATATAAAACTTTTTGTTTAAATTGTTTTCAGCGGAGTAACATATGTACTCAGTTATGCACACAAAATTTAGTGCAATTATTTAAGTGGGTTGCGGAGTAATTTTGTTTGAACTGTGAAATTTGTGCGTAAACTGTCAAAGTCACAGTAATAAATTGAGAATATTTAAAATTCCAAAGCTTTTATTTTGAAATCTAAAGAAAAACGAACCTTTTTATTTTTCATTTTTATTTGTGACAAAAGAAAACGTTACGTGTCTTCACAAGCTGGCCAATCTGATATCTGGTTTGTTTTGATTTATGACTCTATTGTGTGATGTACACTTACAAATGGTGATTGGTTAGAAAATATTGGTAGATATATAATCATATTTAAATTTCATATAGCATTTTATTCATATCTCCATGAAAGTACAATTTCAAAGCGAAAAGCTCTCTTTTCTTAACCTAATAGGCAAAACTATTTTTAGGCTTACCACGTCCTTTTTTTATTCAACAGTGTCCGGAACATCAAAACGCAATAAAAATCGCAGGTAAAGTTTCTTTTGGCGTTTTAAAACGCTGCCGCAATAATCAAAACGCAGCCATTCCGCACAAAACGCTGCGTCTGTTCACCATTGCGTTTGCGTGCGGCAGCCTGCGATTTACCGCAGCGCAAAAGCGCTGCGGCAAATCGCCGTAAAATCGCAGCATCTGAATCGGCCTTAACCACTGAGGCCTAAAATTTAGAGAAAAACCTGCTAATAAGCATAAAAAATAAATTTGCTGCACTAATTACGGACCAACCAGTTCCGTTTTTAAAAAAATTCCCAGCTATGGCCCAAACACATTAACATCTTGCTTGTGCTGTAACGCTCAATAAACATCTGGCTCGGGTACGCTTAGGGAAAAACTATAACTCAAAGCCTGGAACTAAAATACAAAATTTTTTAATAATTTAATAGCTAGAAGTTGCTCTTTTAATGATAGCAGCAGGTTTTAATTTGATCATATTTTTGCGTAAATCCAATTTTTTTGGCAAAATTTTCATGTTGAAATTTTTTGACAAAATTTAATTTCCAGATACAGGTACAAACTACTAACCTAGCCTATTGGAAGAATTGGGTTAAATTTAGCCCTTAGGTTTGAGGGATATAGAGGAACTCCGCATCATTAGTAGAAAAAATGCCGTTTTTGCGAATTAGTCGACCCCTAAGGATTTGTAACACCAATAATTTCACTTCCGATTTTTATTAAAAAGGACAACAGCTATTTTTTGGGCTAAGAGTTCAGATTGGGGGCATGAGCTGTTTATGGACTTTTATTAAAATATGGGGTAGGAAGCGAATTAGAATCGAAAATAATTTCCCCCCCCCCCCCCCGTCCGTGATCAAGACCAAGACCCTAAGCCTAGGCCTAAGCCCAAGCCTAAATTAAGACCAAGTTTGAATTTGGTCAAAATTGGACGTTTCTGGCGAATATGGCCAATTTTCCGGCGGGAACCCGGTCAAAGAGCCTTTATTTTGATTCTAAAAAATTAATAAACAATTAGTAAACAATAATCTGACAACATATAGACACGATTAGAACGGAAAAAACAAGGGCTTCGGAAAAAAATTGCGAAAACGTCCCTCACTGAGGGTTCAGATTTTGGGGGACTATATTTCAGAAAATCCAAAAAATGAAATCGGGGTTTTTGAAGCAAAAATGCTTCCCCCGAGGTGCTGTACTTAAAGTAAATAGGTCCATATTTTCCCCCAACTGCATTTAAGGGAGTAGTGTCGCGAAAGCAGTCGATTTTGCGCGACTACAAAACTTTTTCAGTGAAAGGTAGGTCATTGTTCTTTATATATTCTAAAAATATGTTTCAAGGCAAATATTTTTGCCAAGTTTCAGAAAAATTGATGCAGTTAGCAGTGAAGTCGCAAAATCGGAAAAATGACGTTTTGTTTACCTATTCACATTCGATAATTTCGTCACAAGAAACTTTTTGTTTAGATTCTTTACACAAAGTAAAAGCACATATGCTCTAGTCTATACACACAAAATTTTGTGCAAATTGCTTGAGTGGTTGTGGAGTAATGTCTGTTTGAACTGTGAAACTGTGCGTAACCTGTAAATTACTCACAGCAATAATGATAAATTGTGAAAAATTTAGACACTTATTTTGAAATCAAAGGAAAAACGAACCTTTATTTTTTATTTGTCTTATTTATGGCAAAAAATTGTGCGTCAAAAAGTTACATGTACTTCACAAGCTGGCCAATCTGATATCTGGCTTGATTTTTTGAACTTTTATGTCTCTATTGTGTGCTATCTGCCTCACAAATGGTGATTGGTTAGAAATATTGGTAAATATTGGTAGTCTATTGTCTGGCAGTATTTATTTGACACCATATGGCATTTCACTAGTTTCTCAGTGAACGTACAATTTTAAAGCAAAAAGTTCTCATTTTGCAGCCTATGAGCAAAACGGCTTTGGCGACACTACCACCTTAAGGGGGTAGTGTCGCGAAAGCAGTTTTGCTCATAGGCTGTGAAAATATAACTTTTTGTTTTGAAGTAGTACATTCAATGAGAAGCTATTCCAACGCTGTATGGTATCAAATAATTACTGCCAGACATCACACTATCAATATTGACAAATATCTTGGACCAATCGTCATTAGTAAGCCAGACATCACACAATAGGGACATAAAAGTTTGAAAAATCAAGCCAGATATCAGATTGGCCACAATTTTTTGCGACAAATAAGAAAAAAGAAAATTGAAGGTTCGTTTTTCTTCTGATTTGAAAATAAGCGTCTAGATTTTTCACAATTTATCATTATTGCTGTTACTATTTTACAGTTTAAGTACACCTTCACAGTTCAAACTAGTATTACTCCACAGCTGCTACAGTAATCTGCACTAAATTTTGTGTGCACAAACTACAACATACGTGCTATTAGTCTGTGTAAAAAAACTAAACAGAAAAATTGATAAATGTGACTAAAAAATGGAATGTGAATAGGTTTTTTTTGTCATTTTTCTGACTTTGAGACATATTGCAAACTATATGCTGCACCAATTTTGCTGAAACTTGGAAAAATAATGTGCCTTTTGATAGATTTTTAAAATATAGAAAGAACAATTTCTAACAATTTACTGAACAAGTTTTACAGTCGCGCAAAATCGACTGCTTTCGCGACACTACCCCCTTAACCCGGGAGACCATATGTTTGAACCATATTCTAAGATAGGTCGGACAAAAGTCGTAAACATGTCGGTCATAAACTTTAAATTTCTGTTTTTGATGTTTCGAAAGATCATACCTGACACTTGGTTAGCTTTTGCAGCATTTTTTTGACAATGTATAGAAAATTTTATATTTGACAAAAAAAGTATTCCTAAATCCAGCGAAACGTCTACAGTTTTCAAATGTCACCTAGCATATACTTAACGTCTGTAGGATCTACTCGTGTTCCAAAGCACATAACCATGCACTTTTCTGTTGACAGTTTCAACTGCCATTCTATGGACCACTCGTAGATCTTTAGTAGGTCTTCTTGCAGTAGTTAATTATTGTAGCTTTGTTCTCAGCTGCTGAATAAACTTTGGCATCGTCTGCATAAACAGACATTTCGCTGTGTGTTACAATATCACAAATATCATTTTAACAAAGAAGAAACAACAATGGTTGAGAGATGAGTGCTGATACTTGAGAGGTGGTGCGATTACAACAAACAAAAGAGATCAAATAAAGATAAGTTAAAAAATTTAACTTGTTCAGTCCTTTTTAAAGTCCTTAACCGACACAATTAAAGATTTTTAGCAATGTTTTACGGTTAGGTCAAAGGTTTACTGTTTGATACTAGCTACAATGCCCTATAATCTTGTTTTAAGTCTTCTAGATCTCGTTTCTTGAATAACCCTGTTGAGCATGTACTATGTAAATACATTTTACATTGTTCGATGTTTGAGATTAGGGGTGAGCGCGGTAACGATTTTTTATTACCGCAAACCGCAAAAACTACCGCGGTTTTTGCGGTAATTACCGCGGTAATTACCGCAAAATTTTGCGGTAACCGCGGTAACAAAACGTCCGCGGTTACCGCAACCAAAATTGAATGATATGGGATATATGGGATAATATAAAATGAAACTTATCATATGATATAATGTAAATGTAGTGTAGTGACGATTTGAACTAGTACACATTAACGCTACGAGTTGAGTAGTCTGTCGTTCGTTGTTGATACACAACAGTAAAGTGAAACTTATCTGCAGGGTGAAAACATATCCACCAACCACTTTATACTGTAGCTAACTTTTGCGTTGTAATTCCGTGTAGTGAACGTTAGATATAAACTTTTCATCACACTTTTTCCGGTTTATCGGTAGTGGTCGAACAATGCTTTTGTAACTTGTTGGTGGCTTTTTTAACATAGAATGTACACTGTGCAAAGTTCCTGTCAAATTTTTGATTTTTGAATGTAATTGAAATTCATAATAGAAACCGTCGGCAATTGGTCTTAATAAGTACATACCTATATGACCAATTAAAATTCAAATAACAAATTCTAAATGCATAGAATCTAAACTACATTTAGTTGTCACACGGACACTGTAACAGACAGACAGACTTGTGGTCTGTGGACTGTCGAATCTTGGGTTAGGCGTTATACGTTCATTGGTGACTGGATTCTAATAACAACCCGGTTACCATACCAAATAAAACACTGATACTTAGCCAAATGAACGCCGACCTAAGTTGTTTAGTTACCCACTAAACTAGTAATAAACGTGACATACGTGTCGGTGGTGGTATACCACTCAAGCTAGAAAGGAAGAAGAAGTATAGTATTTACAGACAAAGGTATATTACAGAAGTCGCATGGCACTTTTCAAAAAATTCCTTTTTAGCTTGAGTGGTATACCACCACCGACACGTATGTCACGTTTATTACTAGTTTAGTGGGTAACTGAACAACTTAGGTCGGCGTTCATTTGGCTAAGTATCAATGTTTTATTTGGTATGGTAACCGGGTTGTTATTAGAATCCAGTCACCAATGAACGTCTAACGCCTAACCCAAGATATCGACAGTCCGCAGACCACAAGTCTGTCTGTCTGTTACAGTGTCCGTGTGACAACTAAATGTAGTTTAGATTCTATGCATTTAGAATTTGTTATCTGAATTTTAATTGGTCATATAGGTATGTACTTATTAAAAACAATTGCCGACGGTTTCTATTAATTTCAGTTACATTCAAAAATCAAAAATTCCACAGGAACTTTGCACAGTGTACATTCTATGTTAAAAAAACCAGCAACAAGTTACAAAAGCATTGTTCGACCACTACCGATAAACCGGAAAAAGTGTGATGAAAAGTTTATATCTAACGTTCACTACACGGAATTACAACGCAAAAGTTAGCTACAGTATTAAGAGGTTGGTGGATATTTTTTCACCCTGCAGATAGGTTTCACTTTACTGTTGTGTATCAACAACGAACGAAAGACTACTCAACTCGTAGCTTTAATGTGTACTAATTCAAATCGTCACTACACTACATTTACATTATGTCATATGATAAGTTTCATTTTATATGATCTCATATATCCAATATCATTCACTTTACTAAAGCTCATGACTTAAACGAGCGGATGATATGGGTATATTTTAGGAACATAACGTATTATTATTATAAAAATGCCCCCATTGGGCATCACTGAGGTTAGAATAGGAGGTTCTAAAGCGGAAAAATGGAATTTTGCTCCTTAAAGATTATAGACAAGTTTGCTGCGAATAGGAAAAATTCATTTTGTTAAAGTTTGTGGACAAGAGCGATCAGAATAGCCAGCCCCATGACACATTAGCGCTTTCTGCACCCTATTCGCGCGAATCTTTCGAAACCGCCAGCTTCCGAAAACACCAATATTACGTTACGTTAGATAAATTGTAACAGACATACAGAAATTTTGAAGTATTTCGTCTCTAGCGCGTGTCGTGAGAGCATCAATCACTTGTAGTCCGATCTCATTAACATAAGCTTGATTGCATATGATGCTACAATACAAACCATATATTGATTGGCCAAATTGTTACAACGTAATAAATACTGTATATAATGTCCGCACCGCACTTGGCACGGGCTAAAAAGTTCGTCTATTTGGTATTTAGTTTTTATTTATTGTCAATTTCTATTATTGGTCAACCATATTTTCTGCAAAGGTCTATCAAGAGTACACAAACCTTTTAAAATCCAAGAAAGCAAAAAGGTCTAATTATATTGACTTTATCCTCCACCTTATAGTCGTACTCCAGTAAGCGAGCATACCATCGAGCAATTCGCAAAGGTTTTCAGCCTTTGTCCCCCGACGTCGACAATAGTGTGGTTAGTGCCTGATGATCCGTTTTGAGTACAAAAGCCTTCCCCACAGGTAAACACGCCAACGTTGACAAGCCCATATACAAGCCAGGGCTTCGCGCTCTGCAACTTAGTAAGCCTTTTCTGCAGTAAAAAACGCTTGGGATGCGAATGCTACCACCCTTTCTTGGCCCTGCTGTAGCTAAGTCAGAACCGCTCCTAACCCGATTTGTGAAGCATCCGTAGTAACAATCGTTTTACTAGCTGGATCAAATGTTGCAAGGACCGGTGCGGTAGTAATCATCTGCTTTAGCTTTACAAACGCTTCTTCGGCTTTGCTTGTCCAAACGAAATCGCCATTACTCCGTGCCAAGGTACGTAAAGAATGAGCAATAGTCAAAAAATTAGGCACGAATCGGAGGCAAAAGCTACACATTCCCAAAAATCATTGCAAAAATTTTCTATCTGTCGGTGACGGGGTGGACGTTATAGCTTTGACATTCTTTTCACTGGGTTTTATACCATCTGCACACAAGTGATAACCAAGAAAATCAATCCAGGTTTGACTGAAAAGGCATTTTTCGTATCCGACTCGAGCGTCTCTTTTGTCCAAACGTTCAAGAACTGCTTCTAATCTTGTATCATGCTCCGCTTGGTTCCGCCCAGTCACGAGAATATCATCCTGATATATAATGATTCCCAATATTCCAGCAAGCGTTATCTCCATCGCTTTCTGGAAAGCACTCGCTGCCGATTTTAAACCCATCGGTAATTTCTTGTACCGGTATAACCCATTTAAAGTTATGAATGCAGTCAAATCTCAGCTTTGTGAATTTAGGCTCAAGTGAAAATAAGCCTTTGTCATATCTATCTTGCTGAATACTGTTGCACCATTCACTTGGCTCAACGATTTTTCAATATTCGGCAGAGGGTATTTGTCAGAAATCACCTCTTTGTTCAACTCACGTAGATCACAGCAGATCCGTAGCTTGTTGTTCGGCTTTGGGACAACAACCAACAGATGAATCCAGTCAAAGGCTTCGGTTTTCTCGATAACGCCATCGTCTTCTAAACGCTTCAGCTCTTCACCTATTTTATGAGCAGCACATGGAACTTTTCGCAGCTTCTGAGCCACAGGTTTTGCGTTTGGTCGACGCAAAATTCGGTGCTGAAATCCTTTTAAAGTACCCAAATTTTCAAAAAACAAACGTGGATACCGTGTTTTTAATAATAATTCTGAAATTGGACTAACAGTTAATCGCGCACCATCAATATTCAGAGCTAAAGTTTTAATCAAATCTAGACCTAGCAGCGCATTTCCACCGTTGACCACATAAACTTTAGCGGTCGCCTTTCTGTCAGCATAGGATACTACGGCTTGAACATAACCCAAAACCTGCATAGGTCTACCATCATAGTTCAAAAGTTTTACGTTTGTGCCTTCTAATTTGTACGCTTTTAGGTACCGGTCATACGTAGATAGTGGAACGAGAGTTACTTCGGCAGCTGTATCTACTGTCATCGGTACCTGAATTGATACATTATTGGACTGCATAAAATCCGAAATGCAAGGTACACCTGTCTGTCAGCAATCGGAATTGACAGCCAATATGTGGACTTGCGGGTTATCCTGACTGTCCTCTGTTTCTCTTGGCCTACTTCACGCACTTGCCTGCTTGGCCGTTTACTAGACCGGCAGACACGGGCGTAATGACCCGACTTTCCGCAGTTATTGCACTTGGCATCTACTGCAAGACAGATTCTAACAGAAAACTTGTGATCGACATACCCAAACGATAACAAGTGTTTGTATCATTTCTGCTTGGCATAGGCACTTTCGAACGTTCTTTGTTAGCAGATTGAAATCCAAAACTTTTCTGATCTTATTGTTGTTTGGATGCATGTTTTTGGTGACGTACAGCTTGCACAGAAGCCGTTGAACCACTTGACATCTGCTTTGCCTCGCTTTGTGCTGTTTCAATCTGGCGTGCGATGGTAAGGGCTTTGTCCAAGGTCAGATCAAGTTCCATCAAAAGGCGTTCTGTAATTCTCGCGGAATTAGTTTCCCAGACAATTATGTCTCTGATCATTTCATTTTCGAGTCTACCATAATTGCAGTGCTGAACAAGACTGCGCAAAGCGGAACACCACTGATCTGTGCTTTCTCCACAAAGTTGGTTTCTTTGTTGCAGCTGTATCGTGAAGCAACCACGTTCACTTTAGGAGAAACATATCGCTCTAAGGGCCCAATTACGTCGCCAAGAGTCAGTTCGGCTCCCTCTTCTGCAGGGGTAGGAGCAAGTAACGTATGGGCGATACGCTGTCCTTCGACGCCTAGGCAGTGGCGAAACAGTGCAATCTTGCGACAGTGAGGAAAGTCATCTCCGGAAGCACCACTCGCGATCATATATTTGTTAAATATGTCTATCCAGTCTGGCCAGGCTATGACAGGTTCTCCAGGCGTGCTCAAAAATGACGGTGGAGGACTAATGTTATCCATTTAGGCAAGTATTGTCGGCGCAGAAAGGGTAATCCACGCAGGATCTTTAGTCACTCGTCGGCATATGTTGTGTACCAACAACGAACGACACACTACTCAACTCGTAGCTTTAATGTGTACTAGTTCAAATCGTCACTACACTACATTTACATTATATCATATGATAAGTATCATTTTATATTATCTCAAATATCCAATATCATTCACTTTATTAAAGCTCATGACTTGGACGAGCGGATGATATGGGTATATTTTAGAAAAATAACGCATTGTTATTATAAAAATGCCCCCATTGGGCATCACTGAGGTTAGAATAGGAGGTTCTAAAGCGGAAAAATGAAATCTTGCTCGTTAAAGATAATGGACAATATTGCTGCGAATAGGAAAAATTCATTTTGTTTAAGTTGGTGGACAAGAGCGATCAGAATAGCCAGCCCCACGACACATTAGCGCTTTCTGCACCCTATTCGCGCGAATCATTCGTAACCGCCAGCTTCCGAAAACACCAATATTACGTTACGTTAGATAGATTGTAACAGACATGCATAAATTTTTAAGTATTTCGTCTCTAGCGCGTATCGGATTGGCCAATTAATCGGCACCCTCAGGGGTCGCGCAAAATTACGAACACATTTAAACTGAAGCAGTAACTTTAAGTTTCAGTTACCTAGTTTACTTGCAGAAGTTTTAGTAGAAGTTCATGACACCTGGGCCGACCAGGAATCAAGTGTTTGAAAGGACATTAGGTACGCTCTCAAACTTGGATTTGAATCGATCGGTAGGCGGGCCTAGCGAGCTTTTACGAGATTGGTCAGAACAGGATCTGCAGGTCCCGACAGAGTTACTAAGGATAAGCCACTTTTTGAAAGTTAGCAAAAACTAGTCGATCAGAAAAATATAGCAGCGAACAGCTTGTCCGATCGGTTTATTCTACTTTGTCCCAATTTTGATTTGTCCCAATGATCATGATTCGCTGTAGAGGTTTGGTTGCCAGGCCAATCAAAATTGGGTAGATGTCGCGTGTAAGCGTGCACGAGCACGAGATTTTACCCCCCCCCCACCCCTAGGCGCTATTTGCGCTATTTGCGCTATTATAGTTTCAAGCTAAAAAACGCCACCCCCCCACCCCCCCCGCTATTTGCGCTATACCCGCTACGATACCCAACATGACTTTCCATTCTTCGTCCTAGTGGTTACGCAAAATGAAACCCTAGAAGGGTAAAAAGGTTCAGTAGGCGCCCACCCCCCCCCCGGGTTAGGTTTGTAGGGCTTTCCATCCCTCATTCCTATTAGTCAAAGTTGTAGGCAATTACCCAACATGACTTTCCATTCTTCGTCTTATTGGTTACGCAAAATGAAACCCTAGAAGGGTACAAAGATTCATAAAGTATTCTCCAGCATATTAATATTCTACTAAAAACAGATCATTAAAGGAAATAACCAAAAAACATATATAACTTACTTGTTAAGCAGGAAAAGAACCAGAAATAGTTTAACGCAATAATGAGTTAATAATCATAATAATATAATAATTATCAGTCCAAGCTGCGTCCAAGCGCCTACATAGCGCAAATAGCACCATCTGGTGCAATAAGCGCTATTTTTTAAGCCTACGAAAAAAATAGCGCTTATAGCACTTTGATGCGCTATCGTTGTGCTATATGCGCTATTTTTTTATATCGTCGACTAGAACACAAACAAAAACTTAAAAATAATTTTAAAATTATTCTAATTTATTGAGGGACCGTATACTTACTAAAAAATACAAAAGTTTTCAATATGTTAGCCAATAGCAAAAAATAGCGCCTAAATAGCGCAAATAGCACCGTCAGATGCTATAAGCGCTATTTTTTAAGCCTACGAAAAAAATAGCGCTTATAGCACTTTGATGCGCTATCGTTGTGCTATATGCGCTATTTTTTTATATCGTCGACTATAACACAAACAAAAACTTAAAAATAATTTTAAAATTATTCTAATTTATTGAGGGACCGTATACTTACTAAAAAATACAAAAGTTTTCAATAAATTAGCCAATAGCAAGCAATACGTAACTGAACGAAGTAGATGATACAT